>VZTA01017600.1:11603-47962 GCA_013398855.1 Mohoua ochrocephala | reverse complement strand
TCGGCTGGTCCTGCAAGACATCTACACCGTTTTGAACCAGACTTTGCAACAATGAAACTATTACTAAGGAATAAAAATACTTGAGAAATTTTTAGCACTAAGTCAATACTCAGGTAGACCACTGGGCCTGATTTAATCTAATAGAAATTAGATTTAATGGATGACTGGTTGTAGGTCACAGGGACGCCAGCATCAGGCTTGCCAGACACGACATACTCTGTGCCTCAAAGGGATACAGGTCTTAGCTGCAATCTGCTTACTAGGTGTACTGTGATAAAATCTGTGACCCAAAACACAGCCTTTAAGCACAGGCCGCTTTTAAGTGGTACAGGATTGTCACACTGCTGAGCTAGTCCCATGAATAATAGTGTCAGAGAAGCAGAGTATTTATTTAATTCATGCTTTGAACTGCAAGGGAACATGCAGGGCACACGTACCACAGCTCCTGCAAGTGCTGGTGTTCTTGCCCTTTTTGCAGTAGGCTGAGCACAAACTTGCTCAAAGTCCTCAGGGCTGTAGCTTGTCACTGCATAGAGAGGGTGTCCCAATGAGTCTCTGTATGTAAAGTCAGAGCTAGGGACTGCAGTAGATTCTGTATCTCGCCCCTCAGCCCACAAAGCATTCTTCCTAGGAAACACGCGTTTTTCTTTAACACAGCTGCAACAGTCCCGAGGCAGTGAAGGAAAAATCAGCTCTCTGTTCTTCTGGTGGGAACAAGCAGAGGTTTTAAAACAGGGCTCTAGCACCCTGAAGACTGGTATCTAGCTATTGTTGTTTGCCAGTTGGATGCCACCGCTGGGAAAGGCCTGTTAAAACTGTCCTGCAGCCATGCAACTGGTGTATATAAAAAAAAAAAAAATCCCCACAACGAATTTTGCCCTCCTACTTAGGGTGCTGGTGTCTGGGGATTTGTCTTCTTTTTAATTTTATTTTTTTAAAAGAATTAAAGTGATTACGTTAAGTTATATCAAACACTACCCTTTAAATCATCGTTAGTGCTTGTCTCCAGGTCCCAGGAGCATGCATATTTCATTATCTTAATATTAGCCTAATTTTAAATTTAAAAAATACAATGAGCAAGTTTGCTAACCAATTATTCTTATTAGAGACAGAGTCACCAAACAATATTTTTGTCTGAGAGATCGTTCTTATTATTTCTTGTGCTCACACATATTACTGCCAAAGTGAACTGTCCCTTACTGGCTGGTAGGCTCAGAAATGCCATCCAGTCTCCCAGACAGTCTCACCCAAAATGAGAATTCAGGCCCATCACCGGTATATCAAGGAGTGACATAGAATTAAAAGCTGGAATTTCACGTGACAGATGTGTGGCTTATTCCTTTCATCCCACAGAATTTTTGTTATAGGAGTCTTCAAGTTCATAGCATGTCTTTGTAGCTCATTAGTCATGGTACATATATCAGTTGGCAGGGGCTGGATAGGAAACAAGTGGTTGGAAACAAGCTGAAATAAGAAATCAGTAAGAGCTTTTTCAGCTGGGTGCATGTCTTGACTCTTTGATACATTTCTGTGAAAGTAAGGACAAAGTGAGGAGCTCAGCAGACTGGAGAACAGCAAGGTCACAGACCTTGACACAATACACAGTCATGCAAAATATATATGGCAGCTGATACTGGGATAGAAAGACAGGGTTGCCAGAGAGGTATTAAAAAAAGCTATGAACATCTATTCTTTTTTGTAGCCCAGAAGAT
The DNA here is from genome assembly GCA_013398855.1 of Mohoua ochrocephala. NCBI lineage: Eukaryota > Metazoa > Chordata > Aves > Passeriformes > Acanthizidae > Mohoua > Mohoua ochrocephala. Next base: position 46,250 of record VZTA01017600.1, on the reverse strand, counting down.
GAATTAGCTGGGTGCTGAACAGATAGAACTGGTGGCTGGTGTCTCTTGCCATTTAACAACACTACCGGTCAGCTGCTTCATCATAAGCATTTTGTTGTCTAATAAGCAAACTCTTCCTCATCACCCCTGCAGCTTCATTTCCTGAGTCTATTTCCCTTCTCAGAGCTCTCTTTCCCCACATGACAACACCTGTTTCTGTTTCTTGACCTTATCTTGTCTTTCTACTTCAATTCTATAAAAACCTCCACAAATAAAATTCACAGCACCTGCAAGTTCCACCAAGTCCTATCAACAGCCTTCTCACTGTTCCAGAGAAGAAAATAAAATGCAGAGTGACTGTCCTGTAAATCACAGTTCTGTATGGTGCACATTCCACGTTAAGCGTAGGGAGCGACAGTAAACTTCCCTGAGAGCATATTCCTCTACTGCAGCTCACGCGCTTCTGCGACTGGTGTGAACCTCATACGTGAGCTTCTCCTGCTTCAAACAGTTTACTTCACAAGACAGCTTGTCATTTCTACTCATTCCAAGAGCTAGCCCACCCATCATCTTCAGCAAAGCCAACGATTGCTCACAGGTCAAGCAGCCTCCAGATATTACAACACTATCATTGTTGGTTGCATTAATAATCAGCCTGTCCTTGTGTAGGAGAGATGAATTCCCTTTTAAAATAACTTCGATGTGAGTTGTTTGATTGAAGGGAGTTTATAGAGCAAGACACAGGTATGTTTTCAGAGAGAAGAGAACAAATATGTGACAGACGTCAGTCATGTTACTTAATGCACTGCTGGAAAGGAACACACTTGAATGCTACAGGATAATAGTTTCACAAAGACATCCAGAAGAATATTAAGCACAGCATGCATAATGGACCCACAAACAACCATTCAAATAGATGCAATTAATAATCAGGGTTGCAAAGTAAACCTTCAGGACAACATGGCTTACCATTTGAAGGGTAAAAACATTCATTTTCTTATTGCTTATCTTCTTTATTTCCTGCTTGCTTGTTGAGCCATTTGTTTGGGGGGAAAGCTTGTGAGAATGCTGACAAAGTTGGGACAACCCAGCAAGCTCTACAATCAAGCATCTTCTGACAGCAGTGCAGGGAGGTAAACAAAAGACAAGACCTAGAAGCATTTCCCTTGCACTTTGCCATGGTCTCAGTTTCATTTTGTGGAACTTCTGCCACCAGACCCTAATGCCTTATTTATTTTTCCACCATGCCGGGTATAATCCACCAAAACCAGGGTTAGCTCGTTTTAAATCAACTTTGCTTCCCCCAAGAAGCCATTTCTGTCTTTCTTCCTCTATCACTGTACACATCCCTGAGCATGCAAAATGTTGAACAGTGAAGCAAATATTAGTTAGTGGTTTCTGAGCTGGTAGAGCAAAGACCACAGTAGTACCTGTCTTTACATAAAATATGGCACTGGTGACAACAGAGAGGGAGAGGACATAGTTGCTGCTTGCCAGAGGGTACCAATTTTTTCAAAAAGGCAAACATAAACCAGGCAACACCTCACATCACCTTCTGTGAATGGGAGCATTTGCTGGTTGCAAACCTCTAGATCTATTTTAACTGCTTGAGGCTTTGAATGGATATTTGATTCTCTTTGGACAGACACCTAATTAAACTGGTACTGAAATGTATTTGGTCAATTAGGGAGAGATTTAAGGCAGATACTAAGAACTCTTTATCTGATGTTTTTATTCCCTGGTGATTGTACAGGTCTATTATGGCTCTTAAGAGAAAGTGGTAGCAAGAAATGCAATATCAGTTTATCAGCAGAGATATCAGCAGCGCTCAGATAAAGTCCTTGTCTTCAATAGTCTATACACAGACACTTTCTTTTATAATGACTTTTACAAGGTGAATTCATGCAAAAGCTTTATTCTCAGGCTGTGTCAGTAACACAAAACCCACACAAGATATCTGCTTCTTTTACTCTGGATGTGTATGAGGAAAAAGAAAAAAAGATTGTTAAATTTGCTCTCTCTTTTCCAGAAAACGCTTTTGTACCTGATTCTCTGAAAGGCTTCAGGCTGTCAAATATAAAATGAAAGAAGCACTTCTTCTACTTTCATTAGTAATTCTTAACTAATGACAAAATCATTAAGGCAGAACTTAGCTAGCTGTTATTAAGTGCTCAACAAAATAGAACTCAAAAATGAGTGTCCATGTGGAATTCTTGTTACAGACACAAGCACTGTTTGTTGTTGATGTGCTTCCCGTAACAAGATTCTAAAATACAAATCCTTAAAGCTTAGCAGTTTCTGGAACAGACAGCGTAGTGTGCCTGAATTATGGTGTAGGCTTAAAGACTAGCAGGAACTGCAAGAGGCCTGCTGGACCATGGGCTTTAGTCATCATAAATCATCTTAAGGCATTATTTTCCATAAACATCTTGGAGGTATTTAAGTACAATCACATTACAGTAAACTCCTCTTTTCTCACCATGCAAAGTGTGAATGTAACTTGCAGGGTGAACCTTGTCCAGGGGCTGTACGGTGAATAAAGCTGTTGTCAATCAGAGCCTTGTCTCACATGTTGAAGAAGCTGGAGAGTAAAAAGAATGTGGGAAACACAAGGGCAGAGTCATGGTTAACAAAGTTACTGCTGAAGAACAGTGTTCTTTCTGTGACGTTGTTCAAGTTTCAGAAATCAACCTCCCGTTTTGGACAATGTCTCGAGACTCTGAGAATTAGTTCCATTTATTAGCCTTTGTTATGCCAGTTCTACGGCTGTAAAGTTCCATGTCTTTGGGATTTCCTGCTCTCCACAGGCTGTATTTCACCAAACACTACATTTGTATAGAACTGGTGGAATTTTATTGCCCAGCAGTCATAAAATATTTTATTGCATGTGCAGTTTCACACAAACAAACTCCAAAAAGTTATGAATATCAAACATTTTTAAAATTAAATTCTCTGAAAATCCAGATAAAATTGATAATCCCTGCTACTTTCAATAAGTTAAATTCCACTATACTTCACAGACAGGATTTCCATTCCTTTCCACCTTTACATGCTGCTCTGTCTTTCCCTAATGGTAACAAAATAGAGTAACAAGATAAAAAGAAAATTTGGTGAGTTTCTTGAATCTGCTGGATATACTGCCGAGAATGGAAGGCCTAATGATATGTGGGAGGTTTTCCCCCCTCCCACCAATATAGTTCCCCGGTGCAAGTCCACTGAAATTAATGGAACGAGCCCTGTTGGTTTTAAATAGGCTTTGAGTAGGGGGTCTCAGTGGTTGTTTATTGGCTGGGTTTATTCTGTTTTTCTTTGCTGTATTCATACATAATTCCTCGGAATAATATGAGCAATTTTTACCTTTCACTGCTCTCTGCATTTCCTCAAATTCTAATGCAGTGCATTTGCTACAAATGCAGATATCTTTTTTAGCTCCATTTAATGTTCTGCCTCTGCATTTCAACAGGCCACTTTGTCAAGTCAGTGAATTTTGTACAACGAGGAGACAATTTGTTGCCTCCTTCTGGGGTCCCCAAAGACATCAATTAACTCAAAGCACGAGTTCTGACAGCACAAACAGGAAGAGTTAACCCCCCACAGTTATTCTTTATATTAGTCAATCCACCCTCCTCATTCCCTCCGTCCCTCTTCATTTTCCTTTCTAATGAACAGGGACAGATACCTCTTTCTACTGAGATACTTCCACTACAATGACAATTCCCTGGCTCTCCCCAGGTGATTTACTTTTCAAGCAGTGCCCACTTATTGATCTCTTCTGTGACAAATTTCAACACATGCACAGTCCTGGCAAACATTTCTGGAGATGAATCCTTCCTGCTGTTCCAAGAGGAGGATTATTTTTATGCAATATATTTCAAAGAACGGTTCCTGGTATAGAATCACTTTCAATAAACTGTGCAAGAATTTATCTACTAACGAGTTAATAAGAATTACTGCTCAAATTCTTACCTTTATTACTGCTTAAATATATACATATAAAGTTTAATTTACATAGATATTCTTCCGAATTTTGACTCTGGAAAGATTTCTTAATTTTTTTTAAATTTTAAACCACAAAAACTTGTTGCTTTCTGATCTGAACTAGAACTATTCCAGTTTTAAAACTGATGGCAAATATGAAGATGTTTTGTAGTTAAAACAGCAGGTAAAAATTACTTTACAAGGAAGCCACCCATAATAAAATATTTTCTGAGAAATTAACATGTAGTCCCCTCATTTACATACACTAAAAGTTCTTGCCAGGTCACTCTGACCAAGTTGCAGACAAGAATGGCCAGGGAAGCACATTATTATGACAGTGTTAGGTATGATAAGTGTTAGGGCCAAGTACTGAAAATAGAGTTGAAAATAAACCATAATTTAGCCTCAGAAAAACACCACCAGTCACACTTTGTGTCTTTTTCTTTACCAAACAGTGGCTAGTGATTTTACAAGACCTGGTATAGATGTCTGTCTCTACAGTGGCACTAAATGCTTCTAATCTCCAGTTCCTGCTGCAATCACATAACCTGAAGTATGGCCTTTTTCAAAATACCTGACACACATCTCTGGGTTTTTATTATCAAGAAGAGATCTTCCACAAATGTTTCCTAAAATTTTACTAATGGTATCAGCTCCTGCTTCTCCCTGGGGAGTCCAGACCCTTGATAGCCAGACCCTACTTCATGGCACCTGGCTGCCAGAATAAGAAGTATCACTTGAATCAAATTTCACCTGGAACAATTTATACAAACTGGATACGATATGCTTTTTAACACTGCTTTCTGCGTTACTGTATCTTGCGTTGCCACTGACTGATCAGAAACCATGGTCTTCCTAAAAGCAAAATTTTGCTTTTCCAGCAAAAAGCATTCAGATTGTGGTGCCTTCTCTGGTACCAGCACTCCATGTTCTTTAATTCTTTCCTTTCAAGTGCTCCTTCTCATCTAATTCTTCAGTAGAATTTCCTGTTAATGCTTCCTCCTTTCTTCTAGCCACAGGCTGACCTTGCCCATCCTGCTTAGTCTTACTTAGCTCCATAATCTGCTGCTTCTTTTCTACAAACCCCACTGTACTTTATTACTCTGTCCTTCTCTCCCTCCCTTTATATACACAGTTAAAGAAGTGATTTCAGGCTATTTATAAAGTTTTACTCCTCAGTTTCTTGGGTATTTCTCTCATGAATGGTCCAACTGAATCAGTAGATCTTTAGCATAGCAAAGCTAAGAGAATTTTTTCCCCAAAATGTATCTTCTCTGAAATGTTAGCCTAAACTTTTCTCCAGGGGTGGTTCCTATATCTGTAATTCACTCTTATGATTGGCCAAGCAAACAAACTACCCCAACCCCCAAAAACCCCTCACAAATACTGTAAGAACTATTTTCTCTATTTAGCAACAGGTTTCAACTTAATCAATTAAACAAAAACAAGTTTTTCCTTGAGAAGACAAGTTATAAATCGCTGAAATTAAAACTTAATTACTTATGTCAGGGTTGTTTGGATATTTGTTCCTTTGTTTGTTTTAAGATTGGCTTCATTATGTTAAGATTGGGGTTTATCCTGATTTAAATTGTTAAGAAATTTTACACCTTTTGAGCAATTACCCCTGATCTGCAGGTGTCATCTAAAAGTAAAAAAATGTTGCAATCTGGCAACTAGAGCAATATAAACCATGAGAGGTTTTTATCCTTCACCCTCCCCATTTATATTGTAATCATATGTGTCTTTAAATCATTACCAACACTTTCTGTTTGCAATTCTGTTAATGTTTCTAGGTTACTATTGGTAAAATATCTGACTGGAAGGTACCTACAAAGCTTACCACATATTGGGCAAGTTTTGGGCAACGTCTGCTTTTGTTTAAAGCAAAAAAGTAGTGCAGGGTTTTGGTTCAAATCTTACTTTTAATTTTGATTATTGACAGCTAATGTTTCAAATGATCTCACACCCTGAACTCTTCAAATACAGCATTCCTTCAGTTCATAAAATTGAAACTTCTTAGAGTTTAAGGGAAACTTGCACAGATCTCCCAGTCTGTGTAAGAGAGTCACTCTCTTTCTATTTCCTTGCAGGGCCATTTAAGGAGAAAGGCAAACAGGAGGCTTTCAAAAGACCAAAGGTTTCTGCTCAATGTGTGTCACAGTGGGAGCAGAAAGTAAAAGTGGAGCTGCACTTTCTCCCAAACTTATTTCACAGCCTGAGCCTCTGCACGGAACACGTGGCCTTTTGCAACACCCCTTGTCTTTACAGCCTGCAAATGGCAGCAGGCCACAGCTCCCTCTGAATTTCACATTTACCACTGAACTGGGCGGCAAAATTTCTAAGATGCTGCCAGCACCCATTGAAATCTGCTGCTACTCCTGTCCAGAAATACACACCCAGGCCATTCACAAGCAAGCAGAAGCAGCGATGACAGTGAGGAACTGTCACTGAAGTAATTAAGGAAAGCAGGTGTAAAGCGCTCCAACAGGGAATTGTGCAATTTGAATGTGACTTGATCTCAGGAAATCCAGTTTAGACACATACGCTTTGAACTTTATGTGACGTTTGTGGCCTATATCTCTTAGGTGGGAAGGTTCAAGAAGAAGTGGAGAGATTGTGCTTCCTCCTTCCCGTCACTCCAGAAGCAACGCATGATTCATTTCCCTGGTGTTTCATCTTCAGTACTTCTGATCTCCACTGCAACTAAATGATGCAAGAATTGAGCAAGCTTTAATGAACTTTGAAAAGTTTAACATTTGGATATAGATTCGGGAGGATTCTGTGTGTATCCAAACCTGATTTCTCCTCTGAAATGTACACCAACACTCTCACTTGCAAGTACGCCCAGTTAAGCTTTGCATTGCAAACAACAAAATTAATCACAGCTGAGGAACTGAGCGAAACTTGCCACCGAGAGTCCAGTGTAGACAAAGTAAGCACTTTACATATTCTGCCTTCCTCATCATTTAAACAAAATAATTGAAAAGTTTTAAGGTGAAAAATTTTCACGTATCAGACGGTAAGAGGTTATAAGAGCACCTTCCAGGAGCTGAGATATGCAGCACTAACGACAATGTGGGTAAAGAAGAGCAGCACCACAGTGGCTTTCCCGACTGCCTCGCGCTGGCAGACATCACCTCAGACCTGCAGTTCAGCTTGTGCCTACAAGAAAACTGCAGGGAGAGAGCAGAAGCAGTGCTGTGGGAGAGGCAACAATATAGGAATGGGGAGAGAGTGGGAGGGTGATGGCAAAAGCCCAAGGAATGGTGGGAGTGGGAATGGAAATGGAAATGAGGGAGAGAAGAAAGCAATAGCCAGGAGATCCACATAAAGCAGGTTGTGAATTACAGGGTTACGCATGGTAAGCCATCTGTGACTTCTCCTCAGGCAAGGATACTTGTTTGGTAGTGAGATGGATAACACTTGGCTGTGTTTCCATAGCAAGCATTCCCTTGCTCCAAAAGTAACCAAATTTTAACTGGGACAATCCCCACTGCTTTTGAAGATGCATGGGAGGGCCATATGCTTTGATCAAAGCCATCTACACTACCAAAATCACAAAGAAGATGTCAAAGCACATCACTAGACATCCAGACTGCCTGTCACAGTTCAGTCAGCACATTCGTTCTCCGTCCAAGACAGTCACAGACTCATCACATGATTGGCCCTGTGTCTGAAAAAGCACAATCTTTTGATTTGTCAGTTTACTTCCTTCTCTGTCTAAGGGCATGGCTTTGATAGAATGTCTGTTCTTATTATCAGGTCTCCTACAGTTTAGATATTTGCTAAACTTTGCCCTCACTATTTTTTTCTTCTGATGGAGCCTCCCTTCTTTTCTGGTATTGGTATAATATGCTGGTTTTGGCTGGGGTAGAATTAATTGTCTCTGCAGTAGCTAGTACAGGGCTGTGTTTTGAACAGCGTTGATAATACAGAGATGTTTTTGTTATTGCTGAGCAGGGCTTACACAGATCCAAGGCCTTTTCTCCTTTTTGTGCTGCCACACTGGAAAGGAAGTTGGGGGTGCATGGGAGGATGGGAGGAGACACAGCCAGGACAGGACAGGTGACCCAAACTGACCAGAGAAATATTCCAGACCATGTGACATCATGCTCTGTACATAAAGTGGAGGGACAAAGAGGAAGCGGAGGAGCCGATCTGGGTTCAGGAAGGGGGGTCTGGCATCAGTCAACAGGTCATGAGCAATTGGATCGTGCATTGCTTGGGTTTCTCTTTTTATTATCATCATTATTATTATTATAATTTATCATTATTACTGTATTTTACTTTATTTTCGTTTATTAAACTTTTTATCTGAACCTACAAATTTTACTTTGATTCTCCTCCCCATTCCACCAGGTTTGGGGGGGAAGCATGAGGGGGTTGAGCAGAAGCTGTGGGGTGCTTAAATTCCAGGTGGGCTTAAACCACGACTATTGCTACAGCTTAGAAAAGCACTAGCCAAGGATAGAAATCCCACTGCTACTGATCCTCTCCCAACAGAAGCAAAAAGGGAATTCCTGCTCCGAAGAGTAAACACTGTTGGTGTAAATGTATCCCCATTTTCGGGGAGCATTCGACCAGCCAAGCAAAGAGTTTTACATTTGCTTTTTTATTTTCTTTTTCTTCTTTTTTCCTTTTTTTTTTTTGATGATAGCATAGTTTATGTTGGAAGGGACATAGAAGGCCCTTGGGTTCAAACACTGCTCAAAGCAGGGCTAACTTCAAAGATAGATTTGGTTTCCTAGGGGCTCATCCAGCTGAGTTTTGCATACCTCAAAGGATGGAGATTGCACAGCCTTTCTGGGCAGCCTTTCCAGTGTTAAATCAACCTCTCAAGGAAGAATCACTTTTCTTCAGATGAATTTCCGTTGTTTCAACTTGGGTCCACAGCCTCTTGTTCTGCTGTGCACCTGCAGGAAGAGCCTGGCTTCATCTTTTCTGTAACAGAGATGCAGACAGAAAATTGATCTCTCCTTAGCCATCTCTTTTCCAGGCTGCAGAAATGCAGCTCTCTCAGCTTCTTCTCATATGTCATCTGCTCAATGCAAATGTTTGCATTGTCCTAATCTGTCAAATCTTAATGGAGTATTTTCACTGTTTGAAAGTATGTGTTCTGGTGGATGTATCACAGTGGGTAATCCTGACAGAGATGCAGTAAGCAATCAAATTCTGGCAAGGCCCTGAGAAGCCCTCTCTCTGGTGAGGCCAGGGTTTCACTCTCAGAGCTATCATGCAGTTTAAGACAAAAAGACACCCAGGCCTTTTTTTGTTTTCTGGCTCAATTGTTTTCCCAGACCTTGCTATCACTGAAATTTATCTTGATTTCCTGCAAAGGGCACTGATTTAAGATGTCTGCATTCCAAATCTGATTGCCACCTGTGCTGCTGCTTTCACTACGATATTTGCAGTGGCTTATTCTTCAACGCTATGATTTGCTCTTACCCTCAAAATATGCAATACTGCACCCAGGCAAGTACCTTGGAAAAAATCAATTACTACACATGCATGCACAAACTCAGTAGCTTTTCTTTTGATGCTACACCACACTGCAGATTGCATATACAAGGGCAGATTGAGCTTTTAAGAACATAAAAGCACTTAGAGGACTTCACTGTTTAACAGACACAGACTAATCTCTTCCTCCCTGACAGTCGGGCTTCAGAGTTCACCGTGTGTGCATACAGATACAAGATAATGAACAGATATTTATTCTATACAGAATTCAAAAATAGAGTGGAAAATTCTCCTATTTTTACTGTGTGAAATTTCAGATATCTTGTTGCAGTAAAGTAAATTTACCCTGTGTAACGCTGTAGCTATTCTAGCTAGTATTTTTTTCCAAAAATGAATTGTGTTTCTTTCATTATAAGCCATTTACAGTCTCATTTGTGAAACACATGCCCTTTTCAGTCCTCTCTTTCCTTAAAGATAACACAACAGTGCAATGAAATGTCAGACCATTCCCTGCGCATACATGTCTATCTCTTTGCACAGAGAATGAAAGCTGCTTCCTACAATTTGAAACATTTCCACAATGACTAATTTTGGTCTTCTAATCAAACAAGAGAGTGTGCTTTATCATTTAATTTATTCTCAGTGCTTGAAATGAGCCAGCTGCTTAAAGGGAAGTTTGTTGATTTCCATCTAAATTCTTATCTTCATTAGATGACTAGCAGTATTAGAACAAATAAACAACTTAATAAACACAAAAAAAATGTTTATCTAAATGTAGTTCAGTGAGAGTTATTGAACCAGATAATTTACCCTTAGTTTTCTGAAAAAGATAAAACTATGTTATCTCGCTTAGGTCACCAGGGAAATTAACTTCTCCACTATCAAATCTCTTGCGAAGTCTGCTCCCATTGAACGGGTACTCGTACCTCCTTTGATTATCTCCTTTCTGTAGATACCTAGAACAACCACTCAATGACCTTTCTTACTAATTTTGCTTTTGGAATGTAAGAAAGTCAGAGCACTGCTTTCTACTGCTCTCTTTCAGTTGTCCTTTAGACAGAAAAAGAACTCAAAATCCTATAAATAATTTAGGTTTTCTCCGAAGTTTGCTCTCACCACTGCCAGCCATGGAGAATTAAATAGGTCTTATTTTGTGCCAATGTGGGCAGGGTTAGGAATTCAGAGTCAGCAGCTCTAACTGCTCTGCTCAGACAAATGAGTCCCAGAAAGGTCCCAAAGAGGTTCAGAGTGATCCCGCTTATGCAAACCACTGTTCTTTATGAAGGGCTGGGTTTCCCCTCCTGTGAAACCTCCCAGACATATAATGCAGGTTCTCATACAGATTTTCAGCACCAGTCAAAGTCATTTTCACTTGCATTGCAATGTTCAGGTCTCTGTTTACAGGGCTTTAGGGTTTTTAACCAATTGGGTTTGTTTTTTTAAAAAAAAAACCAACAACCCATGCCAGCCTGATGTTCACCTTCAGAGTCAGCCCATAAATCAGCAAGAACAAGATGGCAGCTATTCTCTCCAGAAATAATTGTAATTCAGGCTACCTAGAAAAGACATTTAAAACTTCTCATGTCACTGAGTTATTGTCTTTAGATAATAGTGCACTTACCTTAATCTTGGAACTTCTCACCTGGAAATATTTCATCTGTCTGGTATTTTAAAAACAGAAAAATATAGCACTGGCTGTCTAATCAAAGATATTTCTGAATTTGCATTTTATAAAAAAGAAGGGTTTATCCTAAAGACAATTACTTTTTTCCAGGAATTAATTTCATGCAAATGAAACTATTTACAAAAAACCCATGCTTTTTCACCAGTCAAGAGTCACAAGATGAGAAGCAGCTACCACCAGATGTGGAACAAACACAAATTAAGGTAGTGTGCATCTAGTTAAAAAATTTGAACCTGATCTCTATCAGGCTATGACTAAGCCTTATTCACTGCTTATTACTTCTTATTAATTCACTTACTGAATTGTGCAACATAAAGAAAATCAAGGAACTCAGAAAGTATATCTAATTCATCACAACAATATTTCAAATATTATTTATATCAAATCTTGAGAGCTCGCCTGCAAAACAGATGCTTCCACACTGAGGACAAACCTCCCTGGAGGTGATAGTAACTTAAGCATCTCATTGGAAGCACACGGGTTTGTCTTGTTTTATAAACATTAGTATTAATGATGTTTTAGTTTAAAATTAAATTATAATTCTTTATTCCGATTTCTAAGCATTAACCATAATTAAAATATTCTGATGACCCGCCTTAAAAGATTAGCACTCAAACATCTTTAGAAATGTAAGAAAGGCTTTTCTGAAAGGCCTGTCTTTCTGTGGGTCATCTCCTGCCTTGGGTTCATCCTGTCAATGAGTTCATGGAGTTTAACATTAAAATGGCTGCATTTGTGTTGAGCCATGAATGTGCTGCGAGGAGAGGGAAGAATCAGGCCCTATTAAAAGAATCAACATTTAAAACAGCAACAGCAAGTAGAGAAGTGAGTCTTTATATTTGGCATCTTCCTCACACCAGATATTAAAAAACATTCTGTTCAACATCAGCAAGGGCAATGTCTCATTTATTTGAAGCCCAGCTCTCCAACTACAATCATTTTTCTGTCTCTGGCACATGCATACTTATGCAACAGGTACCCACAGGTTACTTACACAGATTGTCACAGCAGATTTTTAATCTAAAATAAAGAATGAGAAGTTTGTGTTGACTGAAAAGTAATGAAACTTTCCGTCAAGATAAATTTTACACATTAAATGTGCTCTGGGTTTAGATCAATGCAGATAGTGTCAAATAAAACAAAATACTACAAGGGAAGATTCACAAAAATTGATTGTGGCCAAAATACGCCCCAGCACTGTTAAGAGGTTTACTTCAGTAATGTCTGTGGTCATTGACTAGATCAATGAAACTCATTCTTTCAACAGCATCCAATTATCAGTTTACTGTGGAGTGAGCTTTCTAATAAATCAGTATACTTTACATAAAAGTAGACAAAGCTTCAATGAAACTTAATAGCAAAGTATAAAAATATTTTGGTTCCAGGAAACAGAGGTTTCTATCACACCCAAGAAAAAGGCCGTTACTTGCCTTATTTAAGGCTGCCCCATAGGTAGTAACATTTCAAGGCAGTAACTTTCTGTTGGCTAGTTTATGGTTAGCAGGATAATAGAGTTTGATTAAGCACTTAGGACAGGTGATGAAAATGCTTCAGTCATATTTACAGAATAAAAAAATGGCAGGCACAGTGAGTGCCAAACAACATAAATTCAGGCATGGTATCAGATAGTCAATTAAAAACCACTTTCCACAACACAAGTTCTGAAATGCTTTCTTACCAATATTACATGTCTCAGGTATACGTTTTTCCATTTTCTTGGGCAAAGAGGCAGCCAGTAACCATTTGAGCTTTACAGCAGAGTGGGTAGAGTGGCAGACTTCAGGTCCTCCATGGCTACTCTTCTTTGTGCTCTTTAAGAGGTAATGGCATGAAGAGCCCCCAAACCTGCATGCTGCCAGTAACAGATCAGAGACACAGATAAACGTGAGCACCACACAATCTGTAATGAGAATGTGTCACACCACTTCTGTTAGAGCAGAAGTTTTCTAACTATCTCAGAGTTGGGAAGTCAAAACAGAGAGAGATGAAGGACCAGATCCTAGAAAGATCTTATGAAGATCGGTTTAGAAATCCCGGCTGGCTGTCACATGAGACCAGGGGAAACCAAACAGACATATCTATGGAAAGCATGCAGCACTGAGAGCCAAAGGGTCCAGTCTCAGAAGATCCAAATTCACCCTGATTAGCTGTGGGATTGAAGGTCACCTAAAAGCAGATGTTATTTGAAAAGATATACCAGCAATTTTACCCAATTCAATGCCTAATGAACGTCTCTATAGTGATTATAGGCAGAGAGAGGCCAGGAATGGGAGAGATGCACCTGTGTCCAAATCCATCCCCAGAAAGCTGAGGAGAGGTTCACAGAATACAAAAGGCCATCACCGCTTCCTCTGCTCCTTGCAGAACACCTGTGTGTACATCCAGCGCTACTTGGTCCATATTTTTACACCAATAAACCAAATTCTGCTGTTATAATCTCACTGCTCTCATGGGCGCTGTTATTTAACCTTTAGTGTGCTCTGAAGGATTCTAAAGAAATGTAGATTGTGTGAAATAAACCACAGTATCACTGCTGGCATATTTGGCTCCTGCATTCACAGCAGGCCTGGTGCTGCTGCCAGGCTGGCTTAATTGCAGTGCTGGAATTACCAGGAGCAAATCAAAGGAACAAAGACCTACAGCACCTGAAAGTGAGCCTGGCCACTGCCCTGCACGCAGCAGAGCACTCTGAAAACACTCCCTGGTGCTGCACTGCGTTGTTCCACCTGTCTGAGTTCTGTTTGCAGTACTGTGGATGCCTGTGGGAGCGGTGCCACGTGCCCTGGGGGCATCTAACGCACCACAGCAGCCACTACATGAACTTGGATAAAAGAGCTGGAAAAGGGCAAACCCTAAAAGCCAGTTGTTATTTTGTCTAGCGAATGGAGTGAATGCCAATTATTTAAAAACCTAACTGATCAATTAATATTGATTCTGCTTTGCTTCCCATTGATTACCAGGCTCAATATAAGAGGGGAAAAAGAAATTGTTCTCTTGTATCCTTGATCCTGAGGTATAGTTGTGGCAGCTTAGCATACAGCAGTAGGTTGTTCTTCATAAAATCTCCACAGAATACAAATTCCTATTGACATCAGCATGAAAAAATGTCTGATAACTCCTTCATCACAGATTTTACTGTACTGAACAACTCCCCACAATGTGTTTTTCATTATATGTGTACCAGAGGTGGTATATTTGAACAGAAGACTCCATGGCTGTTGGAAGTACAAATTGCTGACAAAAAGTTATCAATGAATCAGTCAATCAATCACATACTGGAGTCAGTGAGTCATGAGTACCTAAGACTGGTATTTGAGGGGATATGATTTTTATTTTGTGGATAAGTTGAACTTACCCACAAAGAAGGAAAGATGGGAAGAAGGGCAGATGGGAATGGTGAACATCCTTTTCAATGGCAATAAACTCAGCAAGGTTCTTATCTCCTTTCAGCAGCAGATGTTTGTTCGTCTGTGCATCCTTGTAACAAAAACTAGTGCTTTAAAAAAAAAAGTAAAATAATTGTAGTTTAACATAATTCCCAAGTAGACGAGAGGATGAGAGACCATAAAAGTTCACAAAAATCAGTTTATCAAAGACAGTGCAGTGAGGCATGCTATGATTAGTGAGAAGTACACACCGGTGTTTTAGAGATGGTACAAGCAGATGAGTTTCTGGCCTAGGAAAATTCTCATGTAAGTTGAAACCTCTGAACTTGATCTTTCAGTTATGGGAAGAACCCAATAAAGGCTCTGAGCCTGGTGTTCCCATTATGCTGGCAAACACACAACAGCTACCTGTGAGTTTAGCCCCCTTGCAGCCTCTAAGCCTACAAGCTGTCTTAGGTGTATCTAATTTGCTGGATCGCTCCTAGGGAAAACTTGGCAGGACTGTCAGATTCCAGCTTTGCTGATTGCCAGTGCCACAGCAGCTTTAAACAAAGTCTAAATCACATTGTTGAACCTACCTGTGGACACAGAGAAGTTTGAAGCTGGGTGAACCCGGATTTTAAACCTATAAAACACCTAGGCTGGGCAAAGCCTCGTTATTTATTTCCAGAGGTTAGAAACAAAATTAATACAATACATTGACCGTGTGGTTATAAACATTTACATAATGTTCACACCAAATATTCTGCGTCTTCCCACTGAGTTTTAGTATTTGTGGGACCCACCCACAGCTAATATAAAAATCTGTGCTTGCAGATATCTTCATCATGAGCCTTAGCAAGGAGTTGAGCGGACCATACGCACTTCTGCTCAGGCATGGAGCCAGCTGTGGCTGTTCTGTGCCTCCCCAGGACACACCGCAGTCCCTGGAAGGCTGAGCTCCTGTTCTTCAGCTGCAGCTGCATGTCCTGGGTGTGGAAAAGATGCACCCCTAGCCAGTTAAGGGGTTAGAGATGAAAGTCAACGCCTTGAATCCCTTGAATTGCCTTGAATCTGGGAGCATATAGAGAGCTTTGTCTAAGAATTAGACTAAGGATGACACAGTACTTTCAAAAACTCCCGACATGTATTTTAAATGCCTAAATATGAGCTTGCCTGATTATTTTGGAAAACCATCTAAAAACTTCTTTCTCTGTATTATACTCATAACTGAAATAATAAAATATAGATATAGACACAGTCTCTGATAAGTCTGGTTTTTTTAGCCTTAAACGCTTCTTTCACTTTCAGATGCTTACATATGCATATTTCCATATTACAGTTTTCATCTTCTTATATGTTTTCCTCACAGTTTCAGTTTCTCCATTTAAAGGAGTATCAATTATTTAAAATGTAATAGCTTTCTCTCAATTTTGAAGCACAGCTCTGAGATATTCTCAAAACCATACTGTTCTATTGCCTCTCTATACAAAATCTATTCATACACCAGTAATTAGATTCCAACACTAAACCATCTTTTACCTTGCCTATTAAAAGTAAATTTATAACAGAGTGATTATAGCTCCCCTACAAGGTGCATACAAACAAACTCCAATGAAATTGATTTAAGTTGGTTTCAAACCAGCATCATCAGGATAAAAAAAAGGACCTAGAAAATAGTTATTTCTGTTGCGTTCTTGTAGCTTACTATGAGAAGCAAATTCACAAAAGTTCTGAATCTATACACAGACAGGCATACAGACGCACAGGTATTTAGCTCTCATCAGGGAGACATGAAGGCTCTCTTGTGTTTTGATCACTTATCAGCATTTCTATCTCATGCAGTGTATTTTTCGTGTAAGGCTTCTGTTATCAAGCACTTTAAGAGATTTCTTTTTGGATGATGAGAGAAAATAGCCAGTTTTCATGCCTTTCTTATTAAAGAACTATTTACTACTTATAATTTTTGCTAAAAACTTTTTTTTAATTGCTCATATTTCCATGCATATAGCTTCATACACTAGAGCAATTTTTATCCAAGAATCCTAAGGTACTTACAGAATTAAATTAAAAATCACAGTGGTAACATGGACCAGAGATTATGTGAGATATGGGTTCTAACATATATGTCTCAAGATGGGAAAACTAAATGATAAATTATGATTTTGGTTATAAGTAATTCAGTAAAAACCAATTAGTAATAGATACTTGTAATGACCTAGTCAGGACATAGCTAGGTGACATATTGTTTCTAGTATCAATGCCCTGGACAGTCCATGACTTCTGCAGTTACTCCCAGCAGCAACTAGCAACTCATATTCCCTGAGTCACCCACTCTGAAGTATTGAATGCGCTACTTCACAAACCCTGACCTGCTATCACTTGTTGAAACTCTTCCTGTAGTCAGAAATAGAGTCCGAAAAATAATTTGAAGATGCAAAATGCAGAGGTCCTTGGAGGAGGATGTCATCTGTTCTGTCAGAATAATAATCATAGCAATCATAATCAAGATATCTGAATTACGAGTGTTAGAATGCAAAGTTGATTCTGGCTCTACAATGTTTAGGAACAGAGCAGGACACAAGGTCTTGAGGACTGGATCATACTCACAATTTTATAAGTTTTTCAGTTACTTAAAAATATTTTGATGGGGGAAAAAGGTGGATGTGTAGCTCCAGAGACAGCAGAAAAGCAGCTTTCAAGATCCATGTAAATCGGAAGTGCTGCAGTTGAAAGGGCTGCGTGTGTACCTTGGCTGCCCTTTGGCTTAGAGCATTACACAATTATGTGCTGAAAATTCTCTCCAGTGTTTAACTTGCAGCACTAGGGAGAAGAAAAGGACTCATCTACTTGGAATCAGACGCTTGCAAATGATTGACCAAAACCTTTGTGTACTTCACTACTGCATAAGAAATGTTAGCTCTGTAACGAGTCGTGGGCTGTATCCCACATGGATTCTCTGTTGTTTCATAATAGAATTTATGCTACAGTCATTTTCTCTGTGGGGATTCTAATACATATCTTTTTTCCACTACTCAAACACCTATTTTCATGAATTTCGCTGGAAATTCATATAATTGAGCCATCTCTTCATTGTTACATCCATTTCCAATTGATCAGTGAGTTAAAAACTTTGGTAAAGGCATTCTCTCGGCATCCTGGTAGAAGTATCACATTAGCCTCGTTTCCTTTAGGAGGCAGGTTAAAAATACACATAAACATCTTTCCGAGTATGTTACTGGCCAAGTAACGCCAAAGTTTAAAATAAATGGCATGTCCAGATAGAATGCAATAGTATGTTAGGATCAGCCGATCCAATTTGGTTGTCTCTGTGTTTTGCTACTTTGTCTGTATAGGTATAGGACACGGCAGAACTGCATGACACGCTGATGCTCCGCTCCAGCACGTGAGGGGTGATTCAACAAAACAGCGCCAGAGATTCAGTAACATCGCTGGGCCTTGAATTCAGTTTCTTGCAAGAAATTAAAAAATTCCGTGAACAGTTTCTTGTCCCACATGTTGATATTTATAAAATATGAGATAATGCATCATCAGGGAAATGTTACTGATCTTACCCAGAAATGAAGTTGTTATTAGAATTTTTATAGTAGCTAGGGAGCTGTACCAAGTGAGCTATACTATCAGTTGGCTTGCAAATATCTTTCATGTTTGTGTTCCTAAGGCTGCTTCTACTGCAGAATTAACTTTTATCATCAACTAAGTCATTACCTTGCTTAGCATTTTCAACATTTCAATACCTTGTGTAGTTAGGAAATTATTACCAAAACTTAATGATCTTCAGTTTCCATATTTCCCTCTTGCATTGCTACAAAAATAGCCTAGTGAAGGTAACAGCTGAAAAACCTTTGTATTGATACTGTGAGAACACCTTGATAAAGTGAAATATGCTTGTGCCATCAGCCGAGAGCAGTGAATTGGTAGAAGCATTACTGGGAAGAAGAAAATCAGATTAAATAATTAGTGTCAATTAGCCCAAGCAAATAATTCTATAAACAATTGGTCTCTAGTGCCCTGTTTAATTATGTGAGACTTTCATCGCTTCTTATCAAGTCTGCTTTGATTTATGTTAGACTCTTGAGCATCCCAGAAGTATAATTAATTATTGTCTTGTAAATAAACCTTTGGTAATTAATGGTAGCAGAAAACACTACACAATCTTTTTTAAACTATCCCACTATGAAACTATGAATACTTGAAAACTATTTTTGATTTCAGGGTGAAAGGGATTCACACTGCAGCAAAAGACATGATAATTGTAACTAAAGGCAAACTTTCTAGAAGGAGTAATACACTAACCACCATTATATTAAACAACCATTCTGTGTTACTTACTAAAACCAATGTACACCTTTGTAAACTGGATTTAGGCTGTAATATCTATTTTACTTATATTCAATTCTCAACCCCTATATTAAAAGAAATTAGAGAGTTAATTATTTTCAGATGTAGGCAGCAACTACAATTTCTGAAAAGAAATTCATAGCTAAGATAAACTTCTCATTAAATGGCAATGCCTTGAAAGTTCTAGCACAGTCAGTCCTTCCTAGATACAGGAATCTCAGCTAATCCCAGAACTACCTGAAAACAAGTAAATAGGAAGAGAATGGAAAATTGCCCAAATAAAACAGAGTACATAACCTGAATTGTGCTATTTGAATTTGTAGGTGCATCTCCTGTAAATCACTTGATCCTAAAATTCCTCTATTTGACGGCTTTGTTACACTTGAAAAAATGAATGCAGTATCCTTTGCCTTGAGTAGATTGCCATGGCTAATGAGAGCAATGGCACAGCAAATAAATAGGCACTGAAAATCATCAGCTAATGTAAGTGTGTAGTAGATGTTTTCTAAATTCATTGGGAACAAAGTGAATTTCAAAAATGCTCATAGCTAGTCCATACTGTGCTTTAAACTACTGACAGTACTACTGGTATCAGTGAGGAGGTATGTTACAGGTCTTTTTTGGTCAGGTACTGCATGGTACACCATCACTGCACCTTAGCAGTTCTGGCACTGTTGGAGGCTTTGAAGTACAACAAAGAGTACTAAAACCTCAGTCCTTTGAGTCTTAGGAATGACCCACAATCCTGGCTACTTATTGCCCAGATGCTGTGGCTGCCTTTCCCTCTTTTCATTCAGATTTCTCTCCCACAGAGTTTGGGGAAGATGGGCATGAGGATGAATATAGGGAGGAAACAGGGGAAGAGGGACAGTGCATTCGTAAGCATTTCCACCCCAATATGGTCTTGAGCATAGCATGCATCCAGATGCTCAGATGGACATTCCTGAAATATCAGTTACAGTACAGTTGGGTACTAATAGGCTATTGCATCTTTCTTTTACCAGCTGTCAAAATTGAGCTTGACTCCATCATTTCTACAAATCTTCTGCAATTATTATAAGGATGCTGTCACAGTGTTCTTTTGCCTCCACTTTTCCAGATTAAAGACCAACTTCCTCAGCCTCTCCTTGAAAGGCAAATGTTCTAAGTCCCTGACCTTCATAACCCTCTCCTGGCCCCTCTCCACTTTCTACACCTGCTTTCAGAATGGGAGAACCCAAGGATACAAATATTCCCAGTACAGCCTCATCAGAAACCAGCACAATGGAATAATAACTTCCCCAAATCTACTGGCCTCAGTCCTTGGGATATGGCTCAGTAGCAGATTTGTTTTATTTGCAGTGAGAGTGTGCTGTTGGCTCGTATTCAGCCTGGTGGCCACTGTTCAGGGCCTCTTCAGCCACGCTGGCTCTCCTCACCTGTACTTATGCATGAGGTTACTCAGGACTCTGCATCTCTTGCTGAACTTCACAGATTTTATGTTGTCTCCATCCTCAAGTTTCTCAAGGCCCCGCTGGACTGAATCTCTCCTGCTTAGCATGTTAACTAATCCTCCTAATTTGCTAAGAGCACCTTCTGCTGTGTTGCTGTTGTTGATGGTGAACACAGCGAACTAAGTCAGCCCCACGTCAACATCATGGTGGTCTTTTTATTGTCAGCTGTTAACTGAACATGAAGTCCTCAATAAATGCCTCTGGGTCCAACAGCCAAGACAAGATCAAATGCATTCAGCAGTTGCTTATAAGGAGAGCTGTGGGAGATGGCATGAGAACCTTACTAAAGTCAAACTTTGTCTCCACCATTCCTCCCCCATTCACATAGCCAGTCATTCCATTATATCAAGGAATCAGGCTGGTCAAGTCTGATTTGCTTGGCATTTGTGCTAGAAAATTCATCTCAATGGTCTAAAACCTTCCTGGATTCCTTGCACAGTGCTATGCTCCCTTCCCAAGAAATGTCTGCTGCTGAAACCCCAAGGAGGGTGAAGGCCTGTAATCAGAAGATTTCTGTAGCTGTTTGGAAAAGTCTTGTCCACTCCACCCTTCAGAGTTAACAGCTGTGTGGAAAGCTGTCAGGCTTGATCTTGTATGGAGATGCAGTCCTTCACTGGGAATTGCAGAGGCTGTTCTCTCCTAAGATTAGGACCTAATTCCTTTAATTCTGACTGCCTTAATTCTGACTGCCTTAACTCTGACTGTTTAAAATCAACTGCCCAAAACAGAGAAATATTTTAAAAGTCAAGGAAAATCTAGACAATGAAAGAAGCATTCCCTGTAGAACTTGTAAATGTTATACAAAAAACCAGAATGGTCATAAAAAATGGATTGGTATAAATGCAAATGTTGAGCCAACCCAAGCATGACAAAGTCCGGGAGATAACACTTCAGGTACAAGTTCAGAACACTGGGTTATGCAGAGAGTTAAAGCAGACAGCAGGCACAATGACATGTTAAATTACCCACATGATGTATAGCTTAATGAACCCCCTTGTGTTGATCATGCTTGGCATTAATCAAGAGCCATGAACAGATTCCCTTATTTTCTCAATGCTGCTCTGATAAACTGCAATTTCATTTAACCTTGGACAGGAACTTTAATAGCTTCCACGGGACAACTGTCAATACTTTCCCGGGTATACAGTGATTAAACTGCAACACAAGATGCATGTCATGAATTTTCTTCATTTGAAATTAGAATTTTCATTTTTAACAATCATTTGCATAAAATATGCTGGAAGTATGGAAATATGTAAAGGCTCGCATGATCCTTAGATAGAAGTACACCAAGACAAAGGTTTTTAAAAAATAAAATAATTAACAACATATTAGTTAACATATTGAGAGCTTCAAATAACCTTATGTTTGGGAAACAAGACAACAAAAGACAATAATCCAAAGAAGGGCTTGACAGTGTGTCCTTAAGTTAGCTCATTATGCACCAGACATTGGACATTACACGCTTCTTTAGCAAAGGCAATACATAGGGGCTAAAGGATTAGCAAAGGTGGGGAAATGCTTTGCTCCTCAACTTCAGTGGTTTCTAGAGACACCTTTGGGTGCTTTTTTCCTCTATAAGCAATGCTTGTTACTCCCTGAGTCCAACCTCTCCCCCTCAGAGGCGCCATAGAAGAAAGAATTACTAGATCCACTCAGTCTGGAGGTTACTTGTCCAGGTGAATGTCAAAGGGGACAAAAAATAAGACAAATACAGATCCAGTGCCTTTCCCAGGCAATCTGTTCTAACAGAGATCTACGAACAACTCTTTTTTCACTACCTTCCTTTCAAAGATATTTTCATTTGTTGCCACTGATGACAATGAGACAACAAAACTGGATCGTAAATTACTGAGAAATTTGTTATTTTTAATTCTCAAAAATCTTCATTGTAGTTATGGACTACAATTACAGGAACGGCCAAACTACAAATGCCTCTGCTTAGACATCATCAGTACTTTTGAAATTTTTTCTGTGTATTGTTTTTTCTACAAAACCTCAATAATCTTAATAAGAAAAAAAACCCCATTCTACACTTTCCCAAGTTGCACTGGTACCAGTGAAAAGCACTGCTAAGAGTACTAGTAGCAGCTTGTTTGCAATAGAACCAGCTAAAATGGCCTGGTGCTGACGGATGTGGGACATTTAGCAGCAGTGCACGAAACACACACTAAATAGGGAATGGGTAGGAAGCAAACCAGAGAAAGAGAAGGATTCTATCAGGATCATGCACAAGCTACGACCAGCGATAGAAAGAGAAACCAAGAATAGGGTGACCAGGGCCAACACAAGCACATGATTTAGCAGCTTATATTAAAAAACTGCGTCTGCGAAGGTAGGTAAAGTTTCCAGACCTTCAGAAGAGGATAATTACTGTCATGATAAAATGCTGTCTTGGAGAATTCCCATTTGTGCAAAATGCTTAATTTTCAGGTAGAAATGTAAAAATCCTTCACTAAGAAGGAAAAGTAAAAAAAGTCAAAACATCCTGCTTCCAGTTAAAGGCAGAGAAAAACTACAGGGTAAGGTAGCACTGGAAATATGTTACAGAGTTGGTGCCTGGAATGTGTACAAGTTTTCAAACACTTGTCCTGATTCAAGCAGAATATAAACAGACTGAACACCAGCTCAGACTGCTTTTAAACCATATTAATTCACCAGCCATACATACAGCTAACTCCCAGCCTAGGGTATGAGAGAATTGGTTTTTTATAGTGTTACAACTATGAGGTAACGGTGGCAAATGGTGCCGATGAATCAAACACTTTTTCAATATCTCAACAGGTCTTCATCACAAAATGGACTGAGCAGGGCCTGGAAAAACCTGGGCAGTCACAACAGCTCTGGTGCACGCCCATTATGTGCTCAGAAAGTGCCCTGAGTTATCCATAGGCAAAAAGATAACGCACCAAAGAAACAAAAGAAAGGCAGGTGGTGGTGTAAATGTGAACAAAGCAATTTTGATCTCCGAGGTTTTTTCTTTTTTTCACAGCTCCTCCATGAGCTAAGTTTAACGTTCACCCCTCCCACCAAGAAAAATGTGATTCTGTACTCTATATGCTGAAAAAAAAGGGCAGTCTCTGAAAAACTGGAGACTTGATACTCTATTTAAGGGATTGTAATGACCTGGACAGCACTTAATATAAATTTAGACACACTGATGAAAGAATGCCTTGTACTTGCACTTGAACATGATTCACAGATTTCCAGCCAAGACAGTTACAATTGTGTGCTCTGCCTTCCTGCATAACACACGACACAGGAGTTCTCCCAACAATTTCTGCCTCAATCCACAGCTTGTGATAAAGCTGTAGTGTACCTTCAGCAAAACTTGCGGGTCTGATTTAATGTATATAAAATTGACTGCATCTTTTGGCAGTATTTTCCACTGGTTAGTTGTTTTCCCTCCTCAGAAATTTCCAGTTTAAAAACCGCTGACTTTGATTTCTGCCATTGAACCAAGTTATAGGTGGCCTTTTGTTTTGTTTTGTTTTTCTGAAGAATTTTCTTACCTCAGCTAATACCTAGCTATGCAGAGGGTTATAGACCACAGTCAAGTTGTTTCTTTACCTTTATTTTTTAAATAATCTAAACAGATTAAGTTTCTTTGGGCTGCCACTGTAAAGAGCACATTCCAAGTCTCCAATCGTTCCTGCAGCTTTCTTCTGAACTTGCTCCAATTTTCCATCATCCCTTTAAAAAGTTAATATCTTAATGGGACGCAGCATTCCTATAGCAACACTGACATGCAATTACTACTTATTAGTGATAGTCAAATCTAGGTACCGCTCTAATATCAAAAACATAATTTAAACTAAGAGAAAAATATGAAGCTGACTTAGAAAGAGTTGCTTTTAATTATTACTTAAATCTTTTTGCTAGTAATTTAGCATCCCATCACAGTACAGTAAAGCCAGGAATAAATACGTTAAAGTTTTAATTTAAAAAGAACAGCATGAAGCACGAAGGCTGATTTAACAGATACTGCCAAGCTCAATCACCTGATGTTAAGTTGGAAAACATTTCCTTGGTGCCATTAGAAAATACAGTTGGCTACGAAACTAAGGTGTAACTAATGCTGTTAGATTTTACATATATTGAAAAAGTAAGGCTCCTGGTCCCCAGCCTATACCATCAGACAAATCGAGATGGAGAATCAGGCCGAAAGAACAAGCAACGAGCAAGAAAACTCGCAAGGTTTATTTCATCGCGATGCCCTGTGTACTCCAGCTTAATAAAGTCAAGAGCCTTGCAGTTAAGCTGTACATCCTCTGAATAAGACACCTTTAAATAAAAGGGAGCTTTTCCATTTTCTTTTTCAAATGGCAAATACATTCTATATCCCATGACAAATCTAAGGAACTAAAAATATGCTGAATGTGACTGTATGTGTAAGGCTATATGAACATGTTTCTTTTCACAGAGATAAGAGCTTTTTTGGGACAGATTTTGTGATCTTTGGCTTTGCCCGAGTCCTCCAATTTATTTGGCTAAGATTATAGAGTCAAAATCCCTGGATTATCTTGCCTCATCTTCTTTCAAATGCTTCTTGTAAGAGGTTGCTTACTGTGGTCTATAACCCTCTGCCTACACAGGTAGGAAAGTGGCAGTTTCCACTGACCCTTTTGCCCTTCCTATGGGGTTTCCATAGACACCAATTCATTATTCTGAGGGACCTGGTGGAAACATTGAGGGAACTGGTGGAGACATTTTCATCCAGATGTTTCTAACCAGAAAAAAACCTCAAAGATTTGCAAGAGATCTCAAGAGAGGGAAACACCCCCTTCCCACCACAGCTGGTAAAAGAAATACAGCAGGCACGTCTTGTCACCTGAATGTGCATACCTGAAATAAAGATGGTTTCATGGCATCAGTATCTATTTAGGTATATTTGTGGGGAATTTCCAACAGGTTGATACGCAATTTTTTCTGCCATGTTAATGCTATTACTAGCTTTACTCTTATGTACTTAATGAACCTAAGTGCATGACTGGGAGATGAAGGTTTTGGTTTATTGAGCTATGCCAGCCAGAGCTTAGAATTGCATTTATGCTGAGTTCATTCATGCTGTTAAGGAAAAGCTATCCAGAGTATCAGCAGAAACAAGCATTAACTAGATAGTTCCTGAAATCTGTAATGCAAAAGAGAGGAGAAAGATCAACATGCTTGAAAGAAAAAAAGTGAAACGAGAATTCATCTATTTAGCGTGCCAGCATTCTTATTACCAGCCAAAAGTCATTGACTAACACAAGTACTAAAGCAAACTCTTCCTAAAATTGAAAACAGAATCTGCAATCCAGCCAATAGAGGCAAATTACTGAGGTATTTTTGCAAAGAGATGTTTGGAATAGCTTTTTACAGAGGAGAGATTTAAGTGTAGAAGGCAAAATTACTTAAGTCAGTCTGTTTGCTGTTTAACAGCGTATTCTGAAGGTCAGATATTCTGATGACTAAAATATTGATAATATATGTTTATATAGTACCAGTGATCTGAAAGAACCAGACGTCAAGGCGATTTAAAGACTGCGTGTGAGTCTGAACATATCCGTGAAGAGGCCTCAGAGGTGAATGGATGATGGATACAGATAAATATAGAGAGAGCTGGTATCAGTTTGTGCTTTGCTGCTAATTCTAGCTAGATCTAGAGCAAGCTCCCACTGCAGGTATTCCATGTAAAATATATCTGCTTGCAGCAAAAGGCAAGAGGAGTAAGGCATTATATTAAAATCTCATGCTCTGCTTGAACTAGGGTCCCCATCTCATCAATAAAAGTTAGAGAAAATTGCAGCGTCTGTGGGCGGAGAGACAGGCATGGCAAGGAAAGGAATTGTTAAACCCTGCAATTCCTATATAAAGCACGTAAATGTTCTGCAAGATTCCTTTGAATATCTTAGAAAACATTAAAATCTAAAGGCTTGATTTTCCTGCTCCTGACTGTTTATTCAGCTCTTTGCCACTGTGCAGACACACAGCAGTGGGACAGAGGACTGACCAACTCCCCTCACTACCTGCCAAGAACAAAATTAGACTAAGCTGTAACTTTTGGTCGATTCAAGGTCTGTTCTGGGACAGCACACTTCTGAGGTACTCTAGAGATCCTCTAATGGATGCTTCAGAGCATGACACCAACAGTATATAACAACAGCATCAAAAACAGCTGCCCCCTGAGCAGTGCTTTAAATTTTTTTAATCTTTTTTTTAAACTGTAAGGACCAAATGGGAGAGGATGTATCCAGAACTTCCATGATTTGGTACATGACCAGTCTTAAAGGATAGAAACCATGTTGCAGAGTATTTGTAATTCAAATACTTATCTGGAGTTATTTATATTCTTGTCACTTCCCCCACCCCCAGCTAACATGGAGTCAGATTCTATTCTCAGTTAGCCCAGTGAAAGTCCACTGAAATCAATGGAATTACTTGGATTCACTCCAATGTAACGGAGAACAATGGCACTGAACATCACCATTGTGCTTTTGCACCTAAACCGCTCCTTTAAAACATGCGTGTTTGAGTAATTCCTGCCCTTTATTTTCAGTGGAAATACATCTGCTTCTTCTTCACCTGGAAATTTGAAGTGAGTAGCAATGTCCAGTCTCTTTACAGATGCACTGTCTTCCAATGTGCTTGGTAAATAGTCTAAATTGACCTCCCTTCCCCCCTCCCGGTACCTGGTTCCAATCACACTCAAATCATATTACTTATTATTCCTGCTATGAAAATCATCAAATACAGTAGGTAAAGATTTATTGTATCTCTTTAAGAAATAAATAATTCATTGAATACATTAGATGGAGTATTGTAGACTTTCCGAAAATCAACAAGATAGCTATTTCTCGCAGCTGATATGGTTTAGAATGCTTTTAATCTTGGAGCAGATAATAAGTTATGTTTCTAAAAAAAAAAAAAAAGTAAAAGGGAGAAAAGAGAGTTGTGTAAATAAATAATACTGCTTTCTCCCCAGAAATGTATCTATGTCCAGAAAAGCATTTAAAAGTGCAAGAAAAATTAAGAGCTTGCTTAAAACAATACAATTTAATGTTTCAAATCCTCTCCTGACAAGGGATGATAGAGTTTTCTCTGAAATAATCTTTAAGTTAGCATAACAAGAAAATATAACTTCGAACCGGATTACATCTAGTTGGGAA
Source organism: Mohoua ochrocephala (assembly GCA_013398855.1). Taxonomy (NCBI): domain Eukaryota; kingdom Metazoa; phylum Chordata; class Aves; order Passeriformes; family Acanthizidae; genus Mohoua; species Mohoua ochrocephala. Next base: position 18,784 of record VZTA01017600.1, on the reverse strand, counting down.
CCTAATGTATTTGTTATGAAATCTGGGATAAAGTGAGAATGAAGCAAGGGGAGAAGCAGATATTTTTAATTGCCTTTTCATGATCAGTGAAACAAAATTTAAAATACCACTCTTGTTCTTTCCAGCACTCAAAGTGTAAAGTAGATGACAGGTTTGAAATGACTGGATTGTGGTTTGGTCACAAATAATAGAAGACCACAATGTCCACTGGCTGCTCCAGGTCGCTCTGAAAATCCAAGCCTTTGGTCTTTGATCTAAACATAGATGACATACTAAAAACAGACCTAGATCCTTGAGTGAGACAGAAGGAGCCAGCAGTCTTATTTCTGTACTGCAGAGCTCTTCAGCTGAGATCAAGTAATCTTGTCTAGAAATCTGGTCATAATTCAGAACATGTTTAGTAAGGATTATTCATTTGGATCAGGTAGAATTTCTGAAAGATTGGGTTTACATCCAAAGATACGTACAGTCAGTTTAATCTAACATCTCTGTCCTAGAATTTGATTGTCGTGGATGTTGCTACTTCATTACAAATGAGAAAGGTATTCAGTCATGCTGAATGGGGATATTTATATGTAAATACAGGAAATTTTGCTTTGGCAATAACTTCATTTCTGGGATGGAAGTTTATGCGATTCTCCCAATGCTACATTAACCGCCAAAAAAACCCTGACACAAAGTAAAGCCAAAAGACAAGCCTGTTACTCTGTCCCTGAACACACTTAATGCCTCACTTCTACCCAGCAGCCACCACAAAACTACACAGTCAAAGAAGATGGTTCCAGCCAAATTTGCTCCTGATGTCAGTCCCCGGAAAATGGATACATTTGTTCCCGGAGTGACCCAGGCCACACGGCTGCTTTATGTAAGTGGTCACTGGGTTCACTGACACAGGAAACTTTTCACGTCTTCAGGAGGAAACCATGGAAATACAGAGATGATCGCACGAAATATTTACGTTGGAAGTATGTTCATGTTGCAAATTTAAGCCCCCTCGACTTCCAAAAAATCAGAATTAAGCTTGCTTTTGCAACTTTAATTTGAGCTCATTGCACATATGCATGATAATAAGTCTTTAACTGCAGAGACACATACATCATTCAGTTCATAGGATGGACGATGCTCCCAGAGTGAGCAGCTGTTCAATATTCTTTTTATTCTTATCACTCAATATGTGGCTCCATGCCTTCCTTACTGCACATCATTCAAACCCTGCGCAGAATACTGAATTATTAATATCTTTATGGGTGTTTCTGTAGCATTCTCTACCAGGGTTTCTGAGTGCTTCCCAAATACTAATTAATTTACCTTTAAACCTGAGAAGTGAGACTGTACTATTAGACTCACTTTACAGATGGGGAACTGAAGTGCTGAGCCATTATGGCCAAGATTGATGAAAATGTGTAATAATTTGGGGTCCTCAATATGATCTGCTTAGAGCTAGATTTTCCAAGATGCTTAGCATTTTTATGGTATTTTATATGTTCAAAGCGTAAGTCCCATTGATTTCAGCAGCATCTGTGAGTACTCAGCACTTCGTGAATCAGTCCTGAGTGTAGGAAGTCATGAACTCAGGAAATAAGGAATACACAACAAGTGCACTCCACCTATAAAAATTTCACTTGAATCACATGAGGAATCTCAGTCTACAAAAGGGACAAAATTGGGATATATGAGGGTTCACTTCTGGAGCTACAGTTCCAGGAGAATGCTTTTATCCATCATAACACAGAACTGTTTTCACAAGAGAGCTTGCTGTGTCCCTGTTCTGGTTTCATTTATGGCAGCTTCTCAATTTTTCATGACACTCGAGCAGATGACAGCCTTTTATTTTAAAGTTCCCCAAGAAGCCCCTGTGCCTGACGAAGTGTGAATGCTGTAGAAAAAAAAAGAAAAACAAAAAGACCGCTCATTTTACAACTGATACCTAGCATGGAAGAGGACCCTTAGGGCTGGCAAGGAAAGCTTAATTCTGTCCATTTCTAATCTCTCAGTTGAATGTACTCAAGAAAATAATCGTAAAATAATTCTTAAAATTAGCTAAAAAGTGCTTGCTCCTAAAATTAATTTTGGAATTGATGAGATTTTAAATTGTAAATTATTATTTTCTTTCAACTTTTTTAAAGTTTTAAGATTTGGTGGACCACTGGTATGGAAAATTTACCAGTTTTAATGGAAAAATTCACATTATAAGATGGATAAATACAGAGCCTTAAAATGGAAGCTATTGAGCTTCCTCAACCTCAGAATTTTGGAGGAGGCAGGGGTTGGACAATGACAGTATATTTATTCCTTGTCAGATTCTGACTGTCTTCATTGCTTTCTTTTCTTACTTCTTAATTCCTCTGATTAAAAAAAAAAAAAAAAATTATTTGCCCTGATAACTATTGAGCTCTCTTTTTGGTTATTGTTTGGTGGGGGTTTTGGGGGTGGTAATAGGTTGGGGCTTTTTGATGATAGATTCTCTTTATACATGGCCATATTCTATATTTGGCTACTTTGTGATTTTCACCCTAATTTGTAAATTGATTTCCTTTCAAGGAACATATGACTTTTTCCCAGGGATGCATTTAATACCTGCACAGAGAGGCTGTCTGTGAATAGGGAAGGATTTGGCAGCTATAGCCACTGTACTCTGTTTCTCAGCAGCCTGTTGAAACTCTAATGACTGATCTAATAAGCCAGAAGTATTAGAAGGTCAGAGTGAACAACATTGTTCAGTTTGACCTTCCATTATTTATGGTTTGTCACATCAGCTATCAAAGCTCCAAGCCAGGAGCTGATAAGGAGCTGAATCAGCAGCACAGGCATGACACTGCAACATTCTCACTGTGTGTGAATAGCGACCCTGCGTTGTGGTGACCTGTGCAACCACCCATGACACACGTCCCTAAAGGTGGTCCCTGCCTGTTCACTGTTTCATGCAGAAACTCTCTTTGTAAGCTTCAGGATTAACAATACAGTTGGCACTCAACTTTTGCTTTTCTTTTCCTTAAAAGGTCTAGACCGCCAAATAATCTTTGAACTCAAAGGCTCCTCTTTTTATAAGATATCTCTTTTCACACTGTTCAGACCATAATTTAATTATTAGATAAATAATGTGGTTAGAAAAAAAAACAAAAAGTCTTAAACTTGGAGGTAATTGCATCTTCATCTGAGAGAGAGGGACCTCACCACAGCAGCAAAATTGCTTGATAAAGCATAGACAGGGCTGGAGAGAGTGAATAATTTCCTAAAATCAACTCCTGTCTGCATTTACCACAGAACAAAATGGACTGGATTAGGGTTGGAGCAATCCAGTGGGTGAGCATTACAGTCCTCAGTGTGTTAGATCCTCAGTGGGATCACAGAGGCAGCAAGAGAACAGCTCATGGCATAGCTCCTATAGGCTGTGGGATACTATAGATGCTAAAGGGTCTCAGAAGCCAGTGCACACACTCTGCAATCCAAGCCAGAAATGGATGCACATGACCATCCATGTATCAGGTGTTTGAATGTTGTTGACTTGTATGCAGATCAGGGTAACCACATTAACAGGTGTTTTCTTTGTTACATTATTTTTTCTTCTCTCATGATGAAAATGTGAATGTTGTTTTATTGGATTCTGACGTAATCAATGGCAATGTTGCTCCTTACTTCAAGAGTGATTTTCTGGAAGCTGACAAAGTGACAGTATTGGCCAGGTCATTAAAGGCTGCAAATTTGTCTCTACCTATTTCACATAATTTAACAAATCATGATAACATACCTTTGAAGGCTCATCCAATCCAATCCAAAGCACAAACTACATGTCATAAGCAATAAGGGGTTTAAGTGCGATTCCTTTTCATAAGACAAAGGCAAATGCTCTGAGTTTCTTCAGAGTCTCTGTACTCATTAAAATCTTCCTAAGCTTATTAACTTTCAGGATCTGCTTCCTCGAAAAGATTTGGAGGGACTCAGTCAAAACATCCCCAAGGCTAGTTACAATGTTTATAACTCTTGCAATTTTATTGCATCACAATATTTGGTGTTTTTTCCAAGCTAGATACCCCAGAAGAAAACGCCGCTGCAAAATTCACAGCTCTCATTAAAAATGCACACAACAAAACCAAATTCTATTCTGCGCTGTTTCACAAAAAAAAGACATAAAATGAGTGTACACCACAAACTCATAAACCAGAAGGAAAATGCAAAATATTTAATCTGAATCATCTCGTGAGAAGGCCATGCAGAATTGGCAGTGGTTTGTTTGCCTTCTGTTACAAAGCCCAGAAAAACTCCTATACACAGTGATCTGGAGAAAACTTGCTGGGATATTTCTATTGGGAAATGAAATTTCCAGGCCAAGGTTGTCTTAGTTTATTGTCTAAATAAGACAGGTGACAGGACTGTCTTTTCTCAGCAATGAGAGAAGGCCAACAACTAATTCAGTTACATGGTGTTTCCCCCAGCAGACACATGCAGGAAGATATTCACCTTTGGGCAATCTAGCAAGTCCCTTTCCTTTCTTTAAGCTATTGTCCTTTTGACTAAAATCTTCACTCCTGCTCTAAGAATCCAACACTATGGAAACAGAGACCTGAGGAGGCACCAAATCAATTGCTGTCTCCAAAAATCTGGGGGCCTGGATGACGATGAGTATGTCACTCCACATAGGGCAGAGACAAGTTTGGTATGTATGTGAAAAGAAACAGAGGAAATGGAAGGTATCGTTTTAGTTCCTGAACCAGAGAGACTGGAGGGAAAGTAGGATCTCATTATCCATGATTGTCTTTTGTAGTGCAGGAGATTTTCCTGTTTCTGTGGGATTTTTTTCTGGATTGGTCCAGCTATGGACCCAAGATGGTTCTTCCATCTAGAAATAGTAATAAAAAAATATTTTTGGTCTTTTTATGCAAGCTTGGGTACCATTTTTGTAATCAGTGGAGACACATTAAAATCTCCCCTAAATATAACCTGATACAGTCTAGTAAGGTCTGGTTCTAGGACTTGATATGGGTGAATGCCTTGAGATTGGACTGGCATTTCTGTGTGAAATGTAATTCATCCATTTTTATTTAGAAAACATTAAATGAATCAATACCAGCCTTACTAAGAAACTGCCTCCTTTCTGCATTCTTTTAAGATGAGCAGATAAACAGCGGTTAGAGCTCTAAGACTCCAAGCAGTAGGTGACAGTGTGACTGAGCGGCTGAGCCGAGCTTTCAGTGGCAGCATGGGTGAAAGCCAAATCAAAATCACCATGTAACCACAGACTAACCGTCACCAGGCACACGACAGGCAGCCTGACAGCCTAACTTCAGAGGGTGGATTCCCCTGGACAGCAGAGCTCAGTTTGACAGTGCTTAAATCCCTCTGAGCATTTTGCACTTCATGCTTTCCCCAAATCTTAGGACAGTGAAGCTGAAATCGTGGGTCACAGAGGTGCGTGCTTCACGCAACTGCTGCTGGATGGAACTCTGAGGTTCATCACAGTAGCTCTTAATGGTGATAATAAGGAAAGCAATGCACATTCTACTCTTGACTGCTAGTTTGTCTACTATTGGAAGAGGACATTGCAATTAATTTAAAAATTACATTAATTTCTATTCTGGGGTTGGAGATTGAGTTCTTTTCTATTTGTTTGGTTGATATTTCTGTTCATCTGTTTGTTTTTTGCTTTTGACAAATTTGCTGGATATTAAACCAAAGATAATGATGTTAAGCAGTTCTTTTACATGATCATTCTTCCCAGCTTCTTCCATCCCCTTCTCCTCCTCCATCCCTTCCCTCTCTCCTCTGCTCCATACACAGTTCTGTCAAAAGATGCCACTTTTGAGCTTGTGAGGAATAAGCTAAATTACATCCCTCATTTTCATCTTCCTCTAGCACTCAGCACTGTAGTGTAATTCCTAACCTCTAAGAAGAAGTATTTTCTGCTTTATGCTCGTGCATATATCTGCAATTTACATGCCCGTGGGCCACATGCCTAGGTATAAATTATTGCTAAACACTTTAATTACAATTAAAATGTGTTTTATTAACAAATGCAGACTAAACTAATTAGATATTTAAAAAAAACCCTGAACATCAAAACCCAAAAAACTCATAATAGGATCAAAATTCCAAAGACCTTTTTTACACTGCAAATTCTACCGTTCAAGCAGTGGAAAAACAATACAAGGGCTTGTAGAGACTTGCTCAATGCATGATGAACACGCTGACCAAATGCACAGTCCTCCTACCTCTCTCTCCCAGAAGTATCTGAAAGGAAGAGGACAGCTGTAGTCTTCCTGATTTTGGGCCATGACAGAGAATGGGATGACAGATGTTGAGCTGTTCTTTCAGTGCGGGCAGGAACTCCTCTCTGTCAAACAAAGAAGATTGACAGTCTCAGAGCCCAGTTTATTTGTATAAAAAAGCCAGCTGCTTCTTTAACAGCTGAAGGCAGTATTCCTAGCATAGCGAAAGTACATGAATAAATTAATAACTACTAACATGATGTCTGTTGAATGATTCTGTGGAAACAGTAATTCCACAAAAATGTAGCATAGACTTAATGTCACTTTTCCCCATGGAATGAAATGTGTCTTTACTACTGAACACACCAGGTTCCTAAATTCCTACTTGAAGCCATCCTGAAATTTGTGCGAGATCTGAGTAATGCTTACTGCTATCATATATAAAACACTGATTTCATCCTAACAAAAAATTACTTTAAACTTTCTGCCTACGAGAGATTTTTTTGGTGTAAACAGATTTCTAATTACCAACGAATGGACTTCAACCATTTCAGAAAATCTGTTTAGTATTTGATATCTCTTTCATCTACTTTTAATATCTCATGACACAAACTGATATTTAAAGGGTCGTTCTTTGCAGTACTATTCAATTTTTCATTAGCCGAGAACATCTAAGGAAAAAAGTAGTTTATGCCATAGAAATCAATTTTTGAATTGCAGTGTCTGAAAAAGAGAGTCCGCATACAAACTGTGGTCCGATTACAAACCTTCCCTAATCACTAAAACTGCAAATTCCTTCTAATTTGCTGTCATCAAACTGAACCCTCCACGGCCGGACCGGAGCAAGAGGAGGCGTGTGCTTTACTGCTATCCACCTGTATCGGCTTTGCTTGCGTCGCTGTGGAAAAGGCAGATTTGGGTCTGTTGGTGCTGAGAGCGCTGCTGCGCCGCTCGGGCTGGCGGCGGCCCCGCGGCTCC
>VZTA01017593.1:0-11657 GCA_013398855.1 Mohoua ochrocephala | reverse complement strand
TTTGGTTTTTAATAGTGTAAAATGGGGCACGTCTTGGTGTTTTGTCGTCTAATCAAGAAAAACGGCTTGTATATGAAATACTAAAATAAAGGCCAGAGTATTTGTCATTCTCTGCTTATGCGCCCAGTAACTTAAAGAGGAGATGGAATCTACATTTTGTTCTCATTATCACTGAAAACATTTCACTCTTCAGCCTGCTGCCTGCAATAGATAAAAAGGTCAAGTTTCTTGATGAGGAACAAAGTCTGTGTGACATTAGCAAAAATGCGGGGAGGCTGTGCTTGGCAGCAGGGGAGAGGAGAGCTGCAGGAGCACTGGGTTGTACTACTCATCTACCATGGAGAGGTGGTTTTTTTTTTGGGTTTTTTTTTTTTTTTTGCTTGTTTTGTTGTTTTTTCTTTTAACTGACTACCTCTGTGTTTTCACTGTAGCAGTGTTTGTAGTCTTAAGGTGTTTACAACATATATATACAGGTGTGTGTATATAGGTATATAGGGGGGTGTGTGTATATATATACACACACACACACACCCACCCACACACACACATCCACACACACATCCCAAACAGTGACATTTGTCTCCCATTTGGTACTTTGTACAACAGTGTAGTCGTGCCAGCACCAGCCAGACTCTAAGTTCAGGATACCCTGTTGGCAGTACTTAGGGTTGTGACCATAACCATGTTAGTTCTAAGGAACAGCTCTTTCTTAAGGCTGTAGTTTGTTTGGGTTTTTTCTTCTAAGAAAAAACATTTCTGGGTTTTGAATGTTTGGTTCTGTTGGGAGAAATTGCAGATAATGCTTAGGAAAAAACCCCAGAATTATCAGGAGACTCTCTTACTGGTTGAACAAAGATAACTGTTTTCTCAGCAAACACTCCTTTTGAGTTTTTGGGTTTCATTTTCAGACCTTCTACCACTGTTTGTTTAATCTGTGTTCTTTTTTCTAAACCGACACAAGCTCTCTTGCCTGCAGGTCTCTGTCCTCCTGACCAGCGGTGGATAGTTCAGTCATGCCTTAATAGCGTTTGAAATGACATTGTGCACAAGAAGCATCTCTGTCTCCTAAAGTTGTCCTGAATGTGGTACAGTTTTCTTATGCTTCAGCTGTAGCAAGGACTTGTACAAACCTCAGCCTAAGTCTTGTGGATTTCCTCACATTTAAAGCTAGCTGTCCCTTCTCAAGGGAAAGCACGGGCTACCTACAGTAGGTATTTACTGTAAGCAGAGTGCCACAAGGTAAGCTGAGAGTCAGCACTCAGAATTTTTATCTTTGGTTGCCGGGGAAGCTGCAGAATGGAAAAACAGTTTTTCTTTATGCTCCAGTTGAGAATAAGGTAGCATATTTTGTAATGGCCAGAAAGTACTTTGTGTGTTGGGAGAAACAGTGTGTGTGGGGAACTGCAGTGTAGTACAGAAAAAGTATTTTATTTATGTGTACAACAGTAACTGGACGTGAAATTATTAGAGCCTTGGTACCTCCTTTGCCTGACCCCGATTGAGAGAGGAGGCTCTTGCGCTCGTGGTCTCGTGATTGCAGCTGGCCTGACTGCGGGTGCCTCACTCCTTAGTGACAAGCATGGGCCGGATGGTACCTGAGTAACAGAGGCTTCCAGTCAACGCAGTACAGCAATAACGTGTCACAAGCACGATGAGCGTCTGACTAGGTTTATCTGCACCTGGCATTAATGAAGCCTGCTCTGGGTGAATTGCTTCCAGCCTAGAATAATAATGGTAATTACTTGGATGGGTAAACTTCTTTGAATGCACACCTGAGAGTCATGGCATGAAAGAGTTTGACACGATATAGACACTGGGATCTGTGTGGGGGCCAGTCCTGTTTCCTGTCTTCATTGATGACCTGGACGAGGGGATTGAGTCCACCGTCAGTAAATTTGCAGATGAGACCAAGCTGGGAGCATGTGTCAATCTGTTGGAGGGTAGGAGGGCCCTGCAAAGGGAGCTGGATAGATGGGCCGAGTCCAACAACATGAAGTTTAACAAGTCCAAGTGCCAAGTCCTGCACTTTGGCTACAACAACCCCCTGCGGCACTACAGACTGGGGACAGATTGGCTGGACAGTGGCCAGGCAGAAAGGGACCTGGGGGTGCTGGTTGACAGCCGACTGAACATGAGCCAACAGTGTGCCCAGGTGGCCAAGAAGGCCAACAGTGTCCTGGCCTGGATCAGCAATAGTGTGACCAGCAGGACCAGGTTCCCCTGTACGCAGCACTGGTGAGGCCGCACCTTGAGTGCTGTGTTCAGTTCTGGGCCCCTCAATTTAGGAAGGACGTTGAGATGCTGGAACACGTCCAGAGAAGGGCAACAAGGCTGGGGAAGGGCTCGGAACACAAGCCCTGTGAAGAACGGCTGAGAGAGCTGGGGTTGTTTAGCCTGGAGGAAAGGAGGCTCAGGGGAGACCTTATCACTGCCTACAACTGCCTGACAGGAGGCTGTAGCCAGGTGGAGGTCATCGGTCTCTTCTCCCAGACAACCACTGACAGAACGAGAGGACACGGTCTTAAGCTGCGCCAGGGGAAGTTTACGTTAGACATTAGGGAAAAATTTTTCACTGAAAGAGTGATTGGGCACTGGAATCGGCTGCCCAAGGAGGCGGTGGAGTCACCGTCCCTGGACATGTTTAAAAAAGTCTGGACGTGGCACTCGGTGCCGTGGTTTAGTTGATGAGGAGGTGCTAGGTCACAGGTTGGACTTGATGATCTCAAAGGTCTCTTCCAACCAAGTTCATTCTGTGATTTTGTGAGAAAATGCAGAACATGATGGCAGTAGTGGTCTCTTGTAAGACTGGGCTGAGAGTGGCCTTTTTCAGTGACTCCAGGAACTCCATCATAATTACCGCTCTTTTCATGCTCAGATGGGCAATGTGAGAGTGGTTCTCAAGTGGAAGTATTGGGTTTTCTTTTTTAGCATTGGAGGCAAGCATGGTGTTATTAATTTCCACTCTGAGGGTGAGGAACTAGAGAGAGAGTCGTGTGTTCGGGTGTCCAAACTGGGAAGGGACCAGAACCCATTGTGGGTCTTGGTTGCTGGTAATCGGCAAATCAAGTCTCCTTGTGCAATGCTGATCTCTCCAAATGTAAAAAAAGTTCTATTTCCTTTTTAAGCCACCTAATTTACAGCTAATGAAGCAGTGAGGGGGTGCAGGAGAGTCTGTTGTAAGGGATGGTGACATGCTGGGGGAGGAAACCTCCTTGCAAATGGCCTTCCTGACTTCAGATGGCTCCCAGCTGTCACTGCTCTTCTCTCCTCTGAGAGACTCTGCTGTCCTCAGAGTGTGCCTGCTTTTTGCTCTGCAGGGAGAAAATTAGAGAGGCAGAGTTAAAATAGCCTGATACAGTCAGGATTAGTGTGTTCCTTTTTGAATTCAATGTTTGAAAACAGTAGTGGGCTCCTTGGACTGCTTATTGAGATTCCTAGTGGAAATAAGATGTCAAGGGAGGCTGGTTTCCATGTAAGCACTGGTTAAATTCTCTTACCTAGTTGTAGCTCAAAAGGAAGCTGAAAAGGTGAATGTTTTTTCTTGTAACATCTTTATAAGGTTTTTATCCTGGATTGCAAAGCATGTTATCCTTTGTGATCATCTTGCCATGGTTCTATTTTTAGCAGAGTGTATGTGGTTTTGAGCAGCTTTTGGGTTTCAGAAGGCATGGTCATTCTCTCTTTGGCTTGAGGTGCCATTTGGATTCATCTTCAGCCTGTAGTCCAAGTCTCGTGCTTCCAGAGTTAGCCTAACCACCTGGCAAAAGACTCTTCAGCTCACTCCTCTTCATCCTGCCCTCTCCTCTCCACCTGGACACTTAACCAGATTTACCACCATTGACAGCCTGGGTTCTAGTGCAGAAGACTTAAAAAAAATAGCTAGAGATTTCAAGTACCTTTCATGTGTTAATCTTGAAATGTGTGTGATTTCCCTCTTGTAAGGGAGTAGTTGCTTCTGTTTGGTTAACAGCATTAACTACCTGTATTATACTGCATAATCCTGAGATGATTAACTTCTGTGCTTGAAACTGCCAAAAAGTTCTGAAGCTTGTGTGTAAACTTAAAGCGCTTTTTACTTCTTCAGTTCAGTGTAGTTGGTCACTAATACAGAAGTACTAAAATGAAATAATCATGACATCACCACTAGGAGAATAAACTTGAAACACTTAGGTTTGCGTTTGTTTTTTTTGGTTTTTTTTTTGTTTTTGGGTTTTTTTTTTGGGGGGGGGAGGGTGTTTGGGTTTTGGGGGGTTTTTTTGTTAGTTTGGGTTTTTTGTTTGTTTTGGTTTTATTTGGTTTTGGTTTTGTTTGTTTGGGCGCTTTTTCTGTGGAAAAGTGAAGTAAGGGTTGGAGAGACTAATTGATTTTTCTGAATAACAACAAAATGAAACTGCAGTGCTATTGGTAACCTGTCCTGATAATGGTGGCCTACTGCTCTGCCTAGCAATCTACGACAAGGTACAGTTTGTCTGGCTAGTCAAGCATCTGGCCAGTGTGTGGGTTTTCCTTTTGCCTGCAGACCTGCAGAGCATTCTCTACATTTTCCTGTTTGAACTTCATGAAGGAGATGTAAACTTGGAAGTGAATTGTCTGTTTCTGAAGGAACTCTATCTGAAGAGTAGCATATCTCTTTGACATTAAGCCAGCTATGAAGTGCTTTTAATCATAGGCAGCTGATGATGTTGTAATTTTTGAGTTAAGTTTGATATTTGGATGTCTAAATAGAGTATTGGTCTAGTTCCAACTGAATTTTTTAAAAAAGTTAATCAGAGCCTTTCTGAAAGGTGCTGTGTTTGGTGCAGAAGGAACTGGAATCTTCTGTTAATCTTCAGAATGCTCAGTCTTGAAAAAACCTCTTACCATGACTTACCGTGAGTCCTCATTTCTGTGGTGTGCTGTGATGTTACTCTGGCAGCACTCCTTTTAACGGTAAGTTTAATGAAAGGAAAGCAGTTCCCACATCAGCTCAGATCTCAGCTCCTTTGAAGGGGCTGGTATTGAGGACATGGGTTCTGCCCTCTTGCCCTGGGCACAGTGAAAACCTAATGGGATGGCTTTTAAGGCCTGTCTTTGTAAAAGCTCAATGATATTCATAAATGGACAAGGTTCACCAGCTCACTTCGTGTAGGCTGGTGAACGGTACGTAAGTAATGTTGATAATTACCAATTTAAAATTGGTTTGAGCAAGTAATCTGAGGTTTGTTAGCTTTGGTGTGAAAATTGCTTCTTTTTCATCACTCCAAAAGGCTTTTCTTTCCTCCCCACTGGCTCCATCTACTGTGCCTGAGGATACATGTGGAATTTCAGATGTCTTCAGAGTGGATTCTTATGAGTTCATACTAGCCAGAAATTGCCAGTTGACTCAGTATTCCTTGAATGAGTGGGTAGCATTCCAAAAATAGCAAAGACAAACAAAATGAGAGTTTCTTAACTGGCTCTCTAAAAAATAAATGGTTTCAAAAGTTCAGTATACAGTAGTTGTATATTTTTTACTATCACTGTTTAAAACTTTAGTTTCAGTTATAACCTTCTTAATTTAAAAAAAGTATAAAACCTAAGTTTACAGCTTAACGAAGTTTAGTTCATTGCATTTTTTCCCCACACTGTTAAAAAGGCATTTTCCTCCTTTGTGCTGGTTGGAGTTCGTATTGCCATTTTGTTCGAATGTGACAAATAGTATTTGATGCATTCATGGAGGTGAGGTCCATCAGTAGGCATTGGCCATGATAAAGCCTTTGAGGAGGGAAGCTTCTTAACTCACTGATTTCTCTGACAAAGTCTTCCTAGTTCTCATCAAGGATTACTGTTATACTTCTTGTTATACTTGTCTTCCCTGGAGTTTTGGCTACTGGCTTTTGCGTTCCCCACATGTCCCCAGCTCAGGTGTGAGAATACAGCTCCCTGCTGCCACCACAAAATGCAGTGGAGTTTCCTTCATTTGGGAAAATGGCAGTGAGGGTGTATGTTTACCTTCAGGAACACTGCAGTCCTGCTTGACATGTTTTCTCTGACTTCTGCTGATGGCAGGATGACTGGGGAAAAGACCCCTTGGTCAGGTCTAGTATCAGGAGCTGGTTCTGGCTTCTTAAAAATCCTGTAGTGTTCTGGGTGCTAGTGCTCAAACCTTCCTTTTAGAGGTTCAGCATTGGCTCCGTTTGGTGCCTAGGTATTGTGTAAGTGACCTGAGAAAATGAATAACACATTAGTCCTTTTATGGAGGCACTAATTTTTATACTTCATAAAATATGAAGTTTATCTTCTGTGTTGAAAACAGAGGACAAGCCAAATCTGATCAATTGGTTTTGAAAGATACTCTATTAGTTTACAGATGAAGTTTTTTTCACTTATTTTTAACCTGCTCCTTTAGAAATGTGTAGAAGCTGTAAAAGAGCAGAAAGCCGAGTCACTAAAAGCATCCAGAGGAATTTCATTTTATTTTCATCAACTAATCTACCCACTCACATCTATCTGTGTAAACTAATTACTTTTTTAATTAGGTAGCCTTTTTGATTGCTTATGGAGAGCTGTGGTGAAATTTACTGCTAATTATGCAGGGGCAGGAGGAGGCCTCTGGATTGTTAGGAAAGATGAGAAAATTTTATTTCCTTTTGTTGAAATGGAGAGCAAGTAGTAATTGATACATAAATAATGTGCTTATTTTTCCAATTTCAACCTATTCAGCCTCTGTTAACCTTATTAATTGAGGCTCTTTCTTGTGGGTTACTGAGTTTCCTTCCATCTAATGTAACATCTACAGTAACTTCAGAACAGTAAGAAAACAAAAAAATGTTGTAGAAGTTTTTCTTGTTTCTGTTAAAGGTAATGTTTTTGTTGAGTGGCTCTGGAGTGGAGATGTTTGCCCTGAAATGCTGGATGCTGGGACGTGCTAGCAAGTAGTCTGCAAAGTTCAAGAGCTGATTTTTTTCACGGTGGTTGAATTTGTATTCAGGAAACGGGGGAAGGTGGCAAGTACACATCCCTTGTGCCATTACCTTTGAAGTCCTAAGCCCTTTCGGATTTATTGTGAGCCCTCTGTTACGTGTGATAACAGAGCACAGCCAAGATTGCACATGGAAGAGAACCCAGAAGTGGTTCTCCTTTGTATTTTCTGTTCAGTGTCCTTAAAATTGGGTTCCCCGAGAGATTGGATGGGAGAAGGGTTGTTAAAATGGTTAGGCCATAGAAAACACATTTTCCTCTCCCTTCCCTCAGCTTGTAGTCCTGCTCTGAATCTGTATGAATGGTGAGACTTTGAACTAAATTTCCTACTTCCCTTGCAGTTGTTTCCAGCAGGCCCCAGAGTTCACTTCTTGCCTTGCAAGTTCCATCCTTCTGGTTTCAGCTACATTTCAATCTTTGCCCTGAATGAGCTCGTTTGTGCACAAATTAACACATAAAATAAAATGACAAGTGGGAGCCTAAAGTATTTTTGACATTTTGTGTGTTTGATGAATGTTCAGAAAAGGAAGTGGAAAGTCAGAAAAAACTATTTCATCTGGTCCTCTCATTAAGGAAGACCATTTTCACCTTCTTTGAGACCCTTTGTTTGTAATATGCAGTGCAAGACCTGAAAAGTCAGGGAGGTGTCACTGAATCGTCTCCTTTGAGGGGACTCTGGCGATCTCCTCTGCGCTGTATTCAAAATAGTTAATTTCAGCTGTGTCACAAATCTTTTGTATGTGTGAGTGAGGCGATACGTGCTGCTGAGGAAGGATGAATGCTCACGCACCTTTGGATGCTGTTCCCCAATATGTAAATATGAGGCAGGATCAGCTGTCCCTGTGTCATCAGTGACTGAGCTGCCTGGTCAAGAGAAGACCTCTAGGAAGGCATCTCCAACAGCCTCCATGGGCAGTCTGTTCCAGAGGTTCATTTGTCTTAGTTGTTTTCTGAGGAAGGAACCTGTCCAATACTTTTTTCTCCTCACTGTAACTAAAGCTCATTGCATCTTACTCTGTCTGTCAAGAAAATTTTATTATTTTCTTCTGTAATTCTGTATATGCTTGAAGACTATTACCACCGCTACCCTCAGTATTTTCCAGGCTAAAATGTCTGGACTTGTTCCTTCTTTTGCACAGACCGTTTTTCAGTCTTTTTAGCAGTTTTCACTGTTTTCCTCTGAATCCTTTTTATTTATTCATCCGCTTCTAGCTGCGATAATGCTTCTAGACAAAACCTTTCTAATAAGAAGGGGAGTGTAAGGGTTGTTGCCCATGTCTTATGAGCTAAGCTAATGTATTGCATGTAATTCACTAAAATTCTTTTATATCTCCCAGAAACGGTGTCTAGCATTTACTTTTTCCTATGTTGGTGCAGTAGAAAATTGCTGCTGCCATGTATAAGTTTATTTTCTTTTTAAAATATGTCCTTACTAAAAGAAGTATTTTAAAATTTCTCCAGTTAGTCAGAAACCTTTTGATTTCTGATATTGTCCTTGAAGATACTGAACACCCTTGTATCACCCACAAATTAAATGCACACACTTCCTATTCTACTTTTGTCACACAGGTCTGTCGAAGAGAACTGTACCTTTTGGGGTGATCAGACCATCCAATTTTAGTAGTAAATTCTTGGTGACTGCCCAGTCTTAAGGAGCTGTGCAGCCACCAGTCACACTAATGTAGCAATTCTGAGGACCCCAGTCTATTAGGAACAAGTATGGCCTGGCTGCTGAGCATCTCCCTTGATCTGAACCTTGAGTTAGACCAAGGACTGGAAGCCCCTCCCCACCCCCACACCCCAAGTCTTAGAATGCAGACTGACTGCAGGTCCATTGAAAGGTTTCACCAGAGATGGGGAAGGTGGGTTGCCAAAACAGGATATTGTTACAGGGAACAACACGTCTGTGTGGTTTAGGCTTTTTGTGGATTTAACCCAAAATACTTGTGTACAGTTAGCTCTTTCCTTCTCCTAAAGGATGCTGGCAGTCTGAAAACATGCTGCTGTCCTTTCAAAACTTAGACAGTTCCAGAGGCATCTGGAGACAAAGTATTTTCAGATGTGAACATACCTTGATTTTCATCAGTGAGGCTGGCTATTTCCTGTACTATAGAGCATGCTCATTTTTAGAAAAAGTCAGTGGTAGGGCAGAGTAACATCTTGGTTCATGATGCAGTAGTAAGGAGCTAGGAAATGGCTTGGACAGAGACATATCAGGCAAACATGAGAAACCAGTCACCCTAGTAACTACTGCACCAAGAAACTTTTCCCTGGAGTTTATGTGGTAGTTAAAGGCTACTAAATGCCAACTTAATGCCACCTGACAATCCTACTTGCCTTTAGCCACCGTAGGTCACACCTCATTTCTTCTGGTATTCAGCAACTGCACATCATTTTTCTGTGGGCCTGTTTTCCAAAAGTGTGTATTCTTTCTTCTGAAGAAGAGCAACTTTTATTAAACCCTGTTTTGCCCAGCAGACTTGGCATCTCCCTACACCTCCTTTTCAGCGCAGCGTTTATTCACCACACTCCGCTCAATGGCTGCAAGCAGACTCATGCTGGGATCTGTCAGCTGAGACACACGACCTGCTTTGTGCACTCCAGCCACCTTTCCCAGTGAAGGTCCATAAGAGAAATGAGTATCCAAAGACAGATGTTTTCCTCAATAGCAGTTCCTATGTGCTGTGAACCAGGCAGTGTCCACTTGGCAGTTCCATGCCTAGAACACAATGCTGGTAAGAAAATGTGCACGTTCTCTTATGAAACTGTACTGTCAAAGCAGGTTTCGCCTCTTTGCCCTCTATGGCACTTGTCTGGGGTCACTTCAAAAGTAGATCATTCTGACCGATTCAATCAGCAATCTTTTGGTGTTGATCTGTCAGAGCAGTGCTTAAGAGTGATGGGGAAGTAGACATTACCCCAAATGTGCTTAAGGTACATAAATAAGTACTGAAACAGCAGTTTACTCAAACTCAGGCAAATTAACAAAGAATTTTATTGAGTATTCAATTTAGCACCACACAAAAGGTACACTGTGCTTTGTGTTGCCTTTAAGAAACATGCCAAAACACTTCCAAACTATAAAAACTAATGTAAAAAGCTGTCTTGTTTATCAACAGAACTTACTATTTGCTTTAGAGAAGCTACTCTGAAAAAACCACAGCTTTTGTACATAATGTTTTAATGGTCTTCCAGGCAGACTAAGCGTTGTTCCCTTACCCATTAGCTCTCTTTCATGTCCTGGGGTTTGAACTTTGTTCAAAAAAAAAAAAAATCACTTAGGCCAAGGTGCTGTCAAGAAAAGCATTCACTCCAGAACTCTCATTAGCAGATGCAACCCACAACATACTAGTCACCTGTTAAATTCTGCTTCTTGAAAAGTAGAAGAATTTTGATCAATGGAAATTGTATGAATTGGGCTCTACCAATCAGTTCCATGCTCACTGAGAAACATCTGGAGTCAGCTTTTAATTTTGTCTTGGAGTCAAAGATAAACAAGGAGTACATACTTCATAAAACTACAGAAAAATTGCACCACAGAAAAAAGGTGGGTGACTGGGGTCATTTAGTCTACCTTCTCTTTCAGTACAGATTTTTATGCTGTAATGGCTTGAAATTATTTCAAATATAAGGTGCTTCTAAAGCCCGTGTCAGGGGGTTGGAACTAGATGGAACCTTTCCAACCCAAGCCATTCTATGATGCTATTTCATTCTAAAGTATTTACTGGTCCCTCACATAAGCCAAACTTTGTTTCTTAGCCTGAACTGTTCAGATTTAAGTTCTCTATATTAACTATTACACTAACTTTAAATGGGCTTTATTTTTCTTTTTTTAACTGAGGTGAACTGGAAATAGATCTATTTTGCCTGAACATGGAACACACACATATTTCAGAACATTCTTTGATGCACCTTGCAGTTGGAGAAAGCCCAGTTTGCATAAAGGGAACTTCAGCAAGTCAACAAGAGTAGTAGAGCCATAGTCAAATGAAACTGTGGAATGGACCCCGTGCTAATGCATATAAAGAGAGAACTGGAAAACGGCTAGGCTTCCAGCTTCACTGACTCTAGTATGGAACGTGCTTCTTTATACTCTTCAGCTTCTTCCAATTCTTTTTCGTTTTCCTGTAATCAAAAACAACATTTTTGAGTACTCTGAAAATAACTGTTGTGGGATTAAATTTAAGAAGGTAAAAAAACTGCAAACAAATAAGGAGGCTGAGGTACTCGACAATGTTTTTGTCTTACCGGCAGCTTCTTCCCACACCTCTCAAGTGGACAGACTACAAAAAAAGGGGCTGGGAGAGCAAAGTCCCTCCCACTGTAAGTAAAGATTAGGTTCATGACCACCTGAAGAACATGAATGTACCTAAATCTGTGGGACCTGACAAGATGCTTCCCAGAGTCCTGAGAGAATTGCCTGATGTAGTTGCCAAGCCCCTCTCCATGACATTTGAAAAGTCATGGCAGTCAGGTGAAGTCCTTAAAGAATGCAAAAAGGGAATTGTCACTGTGAACTACACGGTCCCCCCACAACATCCTTCTCTCTAAATTGGAGAGAAGTGGATTTGATGGGTGGACTCTTCACTGGATAATGAACCAATTGCTGGATGGTCACAGCCAGAGAACTGGTCAATGACTCAATGTTTGGATGGAGATCAGTGACAGGTGGTGTCCCTCGGGTGTCTGTATGGCGACCACTGTTATTTAATATCTTC
>VZTA01017584.1:76782-104852 GCA_013398855.1 Mohoua ochrocephala | reverse complement strand
GTATGTCTTGCAAATTACAAGCTTAAACAAAAAGCACTTGGGAAAATAATTGTACACATTCTAAACAAAACAAAAATCCCAAATTGCCCACATTGCAACCAACAGCGTTGCTTTTCAGATATCAGGTGTGTTGCTGAGATTTCTGATAGGAGAAGTAGGTTGGAACTTCTGATCTGTCATGACAGTATTTGAGCTCTTTTTTTTTTTTTTTAAAATTAAAAAAATGTATCAATATAGAGTTGTCAGCAAACATACCTAGAAGACTTAAGAGGTTTTGTGGAAATCAGTTGGTATGGAATGCAACCAAGTAATGAAAAACAGCACAACATGTATATCCCCCAATGGTGAATAATACGATAGAACAACACATTAGCTCATCCACCATGTACCTACTTGCACCTACAATGCATATATTTCACTAGAATCTTGAGGAAAACTAAACATACAACTTCGATCATTTTTTCTTAATCAGCTCAATGAAATAAAGGAAGAGGGACCAACAGACGAACATTTTAGGTTTTGAAGCTGCCAGGATAAAATTATTTGATTCACAGCTACACCTAATATAGCTGAGTAACATAAACACTAATATCCTGTTTCTTACCCTGGATAGCAAATCTTGCACTGCTTAAATCCAGCTCGTCTTGAACTAATGCCACTTTATAAAAAGAAGAGGAAAGCTTATCAAATATTCTTCAGAAATCTCTGAAAACAGTAAATACCAGTCTTTTATTACAGCTCTGGAACAAAGTCAAAATTCTGCTAAGTTCCTAGTGCAGAGCACAACTAACTGGAAGTCTGGATGTTTCATAAATGAGTTTCACCAAAGGTATCACACACTGGGATTCCAGACCCATGTGTCATGCCCTGAAACATCTGCAACAGAACATAACATTCTTAATAAATGAGATAAATAAAAGTGTGCACTTAATGAAGTAATTCTGAAAATATATCTATTCATCCACACAGATGAAAACCTGTTTATGAGTTTGCTTGGTGGGAAAGGAAATTTCTAAGAGAGATTTTTCAGTTCTGTTGAAATACACCTGGAATATTTCTATGAAAAGTCAACACATGAGTTTAGCAGCGTGGAAATATATATATGCCACAAAGATTTTGATAAAAAGAAGTTGTGCAATTCTTCATATCTCCTTACATACAACAGTAATAAAGAAAAAGCATTCCATTTTGTCATATTTAATAACACCTTGAAAAAAAGCCACACATACTTTAGAGTTACGTAATATATTTCTGTGTTTTAGTGGAAGGGAAGGTAACTACTTAGAAAATGTGGGTTTGCATTTTTATGCTAAATTAATGCTAATTATATTGCCACTTATACCACATTCACATCCCACTCTTGCAAATTGCTACAAACAATTAAGAGCAAAAATCCATTCAAGTTAACAAAATGACAAGCTTTCTGCTACTTCAGAGTATTTTTAGGTATGGTATGTTCTTAGCCCGAGTTGGTTTTCAGCTGTTCCTGTAATTCACAACTCCTCAAAATAACTCCATAACTCTCTCTCTCTCTCTTACTTTTTTCCCTTTTTTTTTTTTTTTTTTAACTTTTTTTACTTNTTTAACACTGTTTAATCAGGATGGGGATCTGAACTGTGAGTTTATCCAAACCGATCTCTTTTTAGTGCTTGGGGTTTTTGCTGTGCCAAACCACTTCTGGTGTTTCAAGCAAGGCAATGACAGCATACCTTCTTGTTATTATTTATGCATGGAAGGCCAAACCAAATGCTTGGGTGGGTCGCTGAAGACATGAAGTATGTAGTTTTTTCCATCCACAGGACCCCATTTACATTTAAATGAACTTGCTCCTTGTGAAAGATTGGCTCCAGCAGAGAATACCACATGACCACAAGCATTGAAATTAAATCACAATCACAAGGATAGAAGCCACCAACATACTGCTAAAATCAACCTACAACACATATCTGCACAGCCTTAAATATGTCAGTAATAAAAAGAAAATGTTCCATTTTATTTTATAAGATGCATCCCACTATATTTTTTAAATCCATGTGCATAATAAAACACTGCTGCTGAAAGCAAGAGTTAAACAAGTAAAACACAAAGCCACCTCTGCCATGGCTGGATTTCTCACAAGCAATAGGAAAATTGTCATGTGCAGCTCCAGGCTTTAAATGGATGATTTCTCCTGGCTGATGCTGGAGTGGCACTGACTTGACAAATGTGGGAAAGTCCTCAGCTGTGAGATGGGGGCTTAGGTTGTGGGCTCTTGGTCAATTGAAAGGTTGCATTAAATGTAAATTATAGGACTGTTACTTAGATATATACCCTTCTCAACCAGGTGAAAGGCAAACAGCGCCCTGCACTAATTCACAGATGAACTGGTGATAGGCTTGCTGAATAAGGCAAGCAGGCAGGCAGCAGGCAATTATAATTCTCATCTTTGAAGGTAGAAAGGAAAGGTATTTTTATATAAAACCATATTAAATTTCGTTTTTAAGTGCCTCTACGTATTTCTCTTTTCAATTTATATGGAAAAGTATTAGGCAAAAATCTACAGCAGAACTGGCAGTAAATATCACAGAAACAATTGCTCTTTTATTAAATATTTATTGAAAAAAATTCCTGTGCTTTCTCATTTTTCTTCTTCTGCTTCCAATATTTATTTACAGCTGATTATTAACATCTGCCAGTGTAACAGTTTCATCTGTACAGAAGCCGAAGGGTAAAAAAGTCACAGACCCCCTCTAACATGACCTGTAGTTAGACAGAAAACAGTTTTCCCAGTCACCGCTTGGCTTCCTGTCTGTGACCTCTGAAAAGCATTGGAGGCCAGGGTTAATGGCCTTTCCAATCTCTGTGATAAGAATTCATTTTGTTCTATTACCAGCAGTTATCTCAGGAGCCTGCTGCATCACTTCAGCAGGGTTCAATCAATGAGAGGACCTAATGAAGTAACCAGCTGTAGCTCTATTTCCCTGGTCAACTCTATCAGACAAATAAGATCTATCAGTCACATCTTAAGGCCGGTCCTAGAAACAGCATCCTCACATGCTGAACCCATATGCATATGAACCAATGATACCTGGTTCTTTCTTTTTAATCTTCCCTTTTAATATGGCTTTTCTAACAGAAAATGGAGCGAGATGGGTTTGAAATGTTGCATTAAGAGGACAATAATGCTGGATTAAGAAATAGTGGATTTTCAGAACAGCAGGAAGCATTTGTATTAATAGCAAAAATAAAGTAAATTATATTGCATGTCAGATTCCCCGGCCCCCCCCCCAAGCAACCCCTATTCTCCTTAGACAGTACTCTGAAAGAAAAATTAAATTGTTTATTATTTTCTGCCTTAGATTACTATGTGTCATAAACAGTTTTAATTACGGGACTTAATTTTTAGTTTGTCACTTAGGAAATATTATTATGGTAATACTCTTCCGTTAGATGTCAGTCAAAATAATTGTCAGTCAATTTTATTTTATATTTAAGTCAGATGACTGAAAATAAAAATGTTAATTTTGACAAAACTGTATATATATGTAATTTTGTGATTCTTTATAATTAACTTTATGCTCTCATACTTCAAAAAGGGCTTAATTACTTAGAAGTACAAACCTCCTTTAAAAGGCACTGGATTTGAAAATTGAAAAATAAGGAAAATAATAATAAAGGCCAACTTCAGGACTTCAGAGCTGTGTACATCAAAGTATGACTTTGTAATTAATTAGAGGGTACAGGAGAAAAATTCAATTCATATTGCTCGTACCAAAGTGTCCAGTCTGACTTCATCACTAGGTGTGACAAACTAAATTGTACCAGGCCACTACAGGCAAATTACTGCAAGTATTGTGGGAAGGCATCTTAGAAGAGTGTCATATTTGCTGAAATGTTGAAAGCCACATGTAGCAAGGTTTATTTTATTAGGTTAATCTCAGCGAATCTCATGAAATGAAATTTGTATCCTTTTAACTTAACTGTGTGCTTTGTCAAATTGAAACAAAATAGTCTTGCTGTGTACTGCTGAGGAGAGAGACCACATCCATGAAATAAAGCTAAAAATTACTGCTATTCAGCATGCACGCACAAAGTGTACACAAATGTCTATACAATTAAAAGCTAGGTATCATTTTGCATACAGTAACACATCTGATGGTTTATGACGCACACATTCCAGAGAACATGTGCTTCATATAAGTGCTTATCTCTCCTTTCCCTATGCGCAAAACAAGGGCATTCTTCTTTTGCAGTCTGCCTGCACTAATAAAGCAATATGAATATTACTTGTAGAATCGAAGGAAATCCAAGAACTCTTCCTTTTTAATTTTAAACCACCTTATTGAAAAACAAGGGGAAGAATGCGTTTTTATAGTGCAGTTTGGTATTTAAGGAAATCACATTTCTGCCGTAGCTACCTGGGTACATTTGAAAAGGACTGAAATATCTATGCTACATATGTAAACAGATAAGATTATGCCTAGCAGGCATTTTGGGAACATCTGTCAATTTTTTATGGAACGCACTGATTGTGGGCTATTGATTGCATTTAAACAAAGTTGTTTCAAAAAAAAAAAATCAGCTAACAATTCGTGTAGAAAGGACTGATCAATATTTAAATGACTCTCTTTATTGATTTAAAATTAACTTTCAATTAAGAGATCCATAGGACTCTTAACTGCGACACTTATCCATTCAAGAGAAAATAAAGGTACATTTATCGATACACTTAAACAGCAGTGGCTGGTTTCCTATTGATTCAGTCATTTGCGCTGGGATTCGTTAGCGTCATCTGACTTTAACTCGCTTACTAGGTCTTCACAGTGTGCCATGCTGAAAGATGCAGGAATGCACAAAACGATACAGGGGAGGCAAACGGAATTAGATGTAGGCAGAGGTAAGTCATACTTATGCTTTTTATGTCTCCTAATGAAGGGAGAGTCCATTTAAATACTGCCTGGCTTTTGGGTTTGGTCAGACACAAATTCCTGTCAACTGACCTGTTATGTACTGTTTGAGACAGGAAACATTAAAATGAATGAAATTTTTCGTATTGATAGGTAACAGCTCTATTGGCTCCTATCAACTACGACAAGATCACCTATTTGTGTGTATTGATTAACATATAATCCATAGGAAGGTAAGCTCATTGTTTGCAGAATGATTTTAAGTGGCAGTATCGTGATGTCCTGCATATGTTTCTCTCTCTCTCTCTCTCTCTCTCTCTCTCTCTCTCTCTCTCTCTCTGTCTCTCTCTGTCTCTCTCTCTCTGTATGATATTTAAGACCAATATAATTTAATATTGTTATATGGAATCAGCCATCATATGGATTTTGAAAGACTTACTGAGACATTTGAAAGTAAACATTGTGTGTATCTCCGTTTTAAAGAAAAACTCAAATATATTTGCACTAAACAAAAATATACTACAATAGCATAGCTATAACTATAAACACGTGCAAAAGCATCAGTACTTTTAGGAACACAAATTAAAACCAGGACTGTAATTACATACTTCATTATTTATATGTATTCTGGGTATTTTAGTATACTATGGAAGCTGGACATGTAATCTCTATAGTTAATAATAGACCAAATTCATCCCAGGTGTAATTTCATTGAAGTCAACAGACCTGGAACTGCACCTGGAATGAATTTGGCCCAACGCTATGAATGCCTCCTGACTCTCGCCAGCCTAGATTTACATATAAGATATAACACAAAAATGAAATAAAAATAGAAGATGTCCAGGAGGCATAGCATGTTTACAAAGCAGAGTGGTAATAACCTTGCCTGATATATATGTGGCAGTGCTTTGCTTAGCCAGACAGTATCATTGGGAATGGGGGAGGGTTAGCTCTGACGGTGGCTCAGGTTTGCCTGTATCCCTTCTTGTCATTGCCTATTTCTTTCTCTTTTTCTCTCTCTCTCTGTTTTTGAAGCCTCATAGCCCAGAACCGTCCAGTGAAATGAAGCAGCCCCAAACTGACTCATTTATTACCTATTCATTTGCTGTGGTGAAACCTCCAGGAGCAAAAAAACTGCTGCAGTATAGTAATGTTTAAACATTAAGACCTATTCCGATCAACTGAAATTATTCCTTAAACTGAGAACCACAAACAGAATGTACATAAAATAGAAATTGCATACACGATCACCAATATTCTGTTTTTTAAAAAAAAATATTTTGCTAAGAAACAAGATCAAATGCTTTGAAGTGTGGGTGTGTTTTACATTATGACAAGCTGCTGTTTCCATTATTTCTTTTTTTCTCTGTCCACTAAAGGTTAAATCGTACTTACCAAAGGCTCATTTGCAGAGTTATGATATGAATCAGTGATATCTTTAGGATCATAATAACACAGAAAACTGGTTATGGACTTTTGCTGCTGGGTGAGAGTCAAGATCAGAAAGACCAGTGTACAAATGCAAAGCAAATACCCCCTCCTAATATTTCTAAATCACATAATGTTAGTGTAACATAATTTGGAATATATTATGACGGTTACAATTACTAAAAAGTGCATGATGCCATTATTTCCAACTGGAAATTAGATGATTATACTAATTAAGTGATAGCAGGTGGCACAATGACTGCTACAATCTTCTCTGATGTGCAGAGAGAGATGCATGGTTCACTGTCTAAAACACTCAGAAATAGTAACAATTGGCTTAAGCAGTATTCTGTCCCAAGATGCAGAGTAAGGATTCACTTTGATTTAACACTTCCTTATCACATCAAAGAGGTGGAGGGACATCTTTATGGATTGGCTTAGGAAAAAAAAAATGCTACCAGTTCAGCTTCTACCCTTACAACTAACGTTTCTTGGTATAACAGAATTAAAGTATGAAATGAATTCCAAGAGAATCATGTAATTCTAAAATGTCAGCAACCTTCTTTTAAATTGCAACTGGCCTAAATTCATCAATACTGCTTTTAAGTTCCTCAATTCTGAATTGCTATAAGTGTGCTTTGAGTCTCGTAAGTCAAGCAAACTGGAAATGCTGTAGTAAAATAAATATTTCTCTGTCAATAAAAGCACTAAATACTGATAAGAATATATGTGGTCATTAAATACATTTGGGTTTTAACTCAAATTTACTAAGCAGTATTTGCACATTATTTTTACAGCAGGATTTGAAGATTATTCACAATTTCACTGAGTTAGACAAATAATCCTCCAGTCCCGTGAGTTATTTCAGAGCTTGTTTTTCTTGTCCTCTCTGCTCTATGTTCAGACTGAAGTAAGGCTAAGTCATCATCCACAATTAGTTTTCCAGATAAGTCGTCGTTAGTTTTAAAACTATGAGATATGTTTAAGAAGCTACTCTCTTTTATTTGGACTTCCATGTGCTTCTGGAGTGTGACCTCAGTTTAAGGATGGCAGGGGAGCAGATCTGCTGAAGAAGAACCACGCTGTGCAAGAATGCAACCACCATATGCCTAAGAGGCAAAAGAAGTGATTCTTATAAATGATGAAAAATAAATGTTATCTAATTTCTGAAAACAGCTTATCTAGTTTTATCTGTCTCTGTAGCATTCATTTTATTTTTGTTACTGTATTTCTTACTACAGATCAAAAGCATGGCTGATAAGACTTAAGTTTAGATATATTTGTAACATGCTATGATATCTTACAGCATAGCTAGTTTGTTCAAACAATTACTGCCTTCTCCCTCTATATCTTGCAAAGCCTTACCTGTGCCACAATTTCAAGCAGTGATTCTGCTTTCTGACTTTCCACAGGTGAATAGAAGAGAAAGCCAGATCAGACAGTAGAAGGTGAAAAACTATTGTTTTCCCTAGGATGTTGTGCATTACGTTGTGGTGACATTCTCTTCTCAGTGATGATGTGCAAATTAAAGCTGCCCTACTCTTCTTTGTCCACTAAAATCCACACAGTTGCATGTGCTATGATAACCACAAGTACTGTGCAGAATATGTCTTTAGCAAGTACAAAAAAGAAAGGTTCTCCACTTTGGAAGCCTAAATGAACCTTTTTGTTTAGAGTGAACCCTGAAATTTTGTGAAAATCACTCATCCCCATTTTCTAATGTTTTAATAGAACTAAATGGAAGGAAACTAAACTTCTGATTACAAAAAATGCCTTATCTCCTCCATGACCACCAAACTGCTCAGCATTTAGAATACTATCATACAGATGCTGTTCAGTGACTTGATATAACACTTGCATCTTTTCCAGGACAAAATGTGAGCAAATTTCCTGCAATGAACATGACAAACACCTCCCTCTCTGTGGCTAAAAAAAACCCCCCCTTTACTGCTGCACCCCTGGATATTCAATTACCTGTGCAAATGGGAATAATAGTAGACAGTTACTCAGGAGCAGCTACTGGAGAAATTTGAACTTGTTGTTCAACTCAAGAAAATAACATTATCGTACTATAGGCGTGAGGCCAGGTCTCTTACCTTCACATGCCACTGATTAGTTCAGCCTTAGCTGAACAAAAATCCTTAATCTTCTCTTTTTAATATTGAAGAGGTAAACCCTCTTTCACCTGCATGTGGAGTCTCCTTTTCATCAAAGCTCAGGAGATTCCAGCAACAAAATCAATGTATGCATGTTCAGAGCAGTTTTCAGGGTTTTGTAAGACAAATCTTTCAAATGGGAGCTAGTTTAATGCTATTGAGCTGAGTTTCGATCTGACAGAGTGAGTGAACAACACAGAAACAGTTCACTTACCACTGCTCACACTACAGGAGGTGGGAATCAGGTACAGCTCTGTACAAATACAGCTGTGCAATTTCTCAGTAAACTCTTACCCTACCTAATCCAATGTTAAATGCAACCATACAGGGTTTAAACAAACAAAGACTTAAGAAAGAAATGCAATTTATTTCTCTACAGTAATGAGTGACAATTACGGCTTTCTCACACAAACTAGTGAAAATTAAGACTAGCTCTGCTAAATTTAATAGCGTTTTGCTAGTGCTAAGCTGATTTTAACTGGAGCATTTTCAGATTCTGTGTCCTAACAGAAAACTACACCTGAACTATGATGTACAAATATCCTGTTCTGCATTTCCCTCCTGTTTTAAAACTTCCAACAACTTGCACTCTGGATTTTTTTGGAAGAAAAAAGAACATTTAAAAAAAGACTAGATTTTATTGCCAGACATTGTAGGTTAATATGAGTTGTAGTACAGCTTTGCACAGACAGATTCTTTTGTTCCTATGCTCCGACTCTTTGAATGCCAATACTTCAATCAGCTTAGAATCAGAGACAATTCATTCCTCTTCTGAGAAAATGGTATTACAACCACATGTCCCTATCACCATTACATCATGACAGTCTCCACGATCATACATCTGATTAGAAAAATGATCACTAGTCATCTCTTGTGCTATTCAGTATCTGGAATAACAGAGTACATGTTTCCTCTGTACTATTTAGATTCCTTCCTTTTAATAAACAAACTAATAAGACTTCTAAAATGGTTAAACATACAACCAGAGTGGCAAAGAGTAAACTAAAATGAATCAAACAAAAAGAAAAATAATTGA
The DNA here is from genome assembly GCA_013398855.1 of Mohoua ochrocephala. Taxonomy (NCBI): domain Eukaryota; kingdom Metazoa; phylum Chordata; class Aves; order Passeriformes; family Acanthizidae; genus Mohoua; species Mohoua ochrocephala. Next base: position 95,346 of record VZTA01017584.1, on the reverse strand, counting down.
AATATGTATGTTAGAGTGACCAAATGCCCACATTGGCTTTTGACAATTCCAGATTTATCAATGGGACAATATTCCACCAAGACAACCAGGAACTAAAGGGAATAGCATTTGCACCCATCTAGGTCAAACACCAAGCTCCAGGCCCTCCAAAACACAAACATCAACTTCTCCTGTCATTATTCGGTTCAAACCCACAGCTCTAAGTAAACAAGAAATGTGATTATGTTGTTGTATTAACTCTGTGTTAGCCCTGAATGTACCTCCTTTCAGGATGTGCAGGTGAGGTAATGAAGTCCTCTTGAAAAGGGACAAATTAGTACAGTTCCTTCTGATGTGCTTAAATGTCTGCAGAATTTTGGCTGATGTATATATAAAACACACTTTTGTAATCCATACAGAAATACTAGATGGAATAATGTATCAATGCATGTTTCACACACTGTACAACATGAACAAATTAGTATAAATTATAAGAGTGAAAAAAATACAGGACCCAGTGTAGGTTCCTCAAATTAGCAAAATTCCAGCAGGCTAGCCATCTTCTTTACATTAAAAATGTCTATTATCCGGTGTAATTCAATAACTCTCTGATAATTACATCAGCATTTTAATAGTATATAAATAACCTCTCCCCTAATTACCATTTTGTTAAATTTTTCATATATTGCAGTATTATGAAAGGAGGTTCTTGGTAAAATACTTTACCCTTTCAACAACAATTAATAATTCAATTAACAGGTCTTTTTTTAAAAACAAAAGCTTATGCAGAAAGAGCAAGGAGGTTCACAGTTGAAAGGAGAACTCTCTGTTATGCTATAATCATGGCTTCATGGCTGTAGTAGTATAAAATTTGCTCATGGCTTATTTCTCTTTCAGTGCAGCCTCTCAACAGAAATGACACCTGCTTTTTGGTGCCGTGCATAAAATCCTGTGCACATGACTCAAAATACAAGTGCACCTATCGGGTTTGGAACTTAAAAAGAGGCATTTCCCCATGCCAATTTATTTTTCACAAGTAAATTTGTATATTTGTTTTTAAAAGAACCCACAGAGACAGTCATGTCATTGAAGTCTTGACATCATGAATAAGAGGGGAAATACACTGTCACAAGTAGAAACTGAATTTTCTCCCACCAAACACTTAGACAGTCACACTTTCCTTTTCCCTGGTGTCAGGGAAGGAAAGTGAAAGGCACGGCTCAGAAAAGCACTGCTGAACAGAAGATGCAGTCCTCACTCATGCATAGCCTGAGTAAGAAGCCAAGCATCTGAAAAGCTTTGAATCACGGGTGACCCTGTAGCAAAACAGAATTGTGTTAAATGAACGCCTGACAATCACAACTGTGGTTCACATAGCACTAATATTCAGAGACTATAATAAGAGCTGCAACACTAATGTTTTCAGACTTTATAATCAGTGTCATATTTTGCTAATTTCCAGGCATTTTATTTACCTCATGACAGAGAATGCCCCAGTTAAACTTGTATCTACTGCCAGAATTTCAAAATGTCATCTCAAGTTTTATAGAAACCTCATTCTTTTTAGAAGTAATTAGTTAAGGCATAGTTTGCATGGCAATTAAAAACCACTTGCTTGCAGAAGCTTGTAAGCATTATGTAATTTTTTTAAACTACAAGTACACATGCATATTCTTGCCTCCAGCTTAAATACAGTGAATGTTGTAGTTGGTTGCACAGGAATTGTCTCAAGAACATAAAAGCAAGCCAAACACGATTGTATTCCAACTAAAATTGCTCTCTTTATACCGTGTATTGAAACTTGATAACTGTTGGTTATAAAATTCCTTTGATTTTCTGTAGGTAATAAAATACTTTGGCAATTACTATTGACAGTTCTGGATAATCTTGAAGGCTGCCTTGCCTGAAGAAGATGAGTGTTACAAATCACTCCACTGAAAGAGGGAAGAACAGCAGCAGGCAGCAGACAGGTTTCAATTTCACAATGCTGATTATCTCATTCGTGATTCTATGCATGCCTAAATCTGAGGATCCCTCAAGCAGCTATATGGACTTCTACTTTTAAAATGCCTATTACGCTTTCATACTTTTTGCTGCTTCCTGAAGAGTGCCATTTCGCCAAGCTTAAATAGCAGAAAATTGCACTGCTTTTCCTCTGCCCATCTCCTCAATCTCTATTAACCTGCACAAGAACAAAGGAGTATGATAGTCCAGCTATAGGTTGGGAAATAGGTTTGAAGTTGTTTTTCATTTACTGGTACCTATCTTCCTGATTCATAAATGTATTTGAACAATAAAATTATTTTAATACATTATCTAACGACTGAAAGCATAGCCTTTAATTACATCCCTATTTATACTAATAAATACGCTCTGTGTTCAGAAATACATGCAGCTATTGTTTACACGGGCATCAAATGATAGATACCGTAGTGCTGTCAGCACGTGTCAAGGCTTAAACAGAAAGGAATAAAAAAAGAAAATAATGAAAAATGTTGCGGGGTTTTGTTAGGGTTCTTTTTTTTTTTCTTCTTTTTTTTCCTATCTAGGCTACAAGAGAACAAACAGAAGCAGCTACAAGCAGACAGGAAAATTGTTGAAGCACCTGGTTCTAATGCTTGCAGTAGGCCTTTATTAGATGTCATAAACTGAATGATGCATTACTCTGTGGACAACTTACAGCCTGCAAATGTTGAGGTAAAATGGAGGACAAAGAATTCTTTTAAAACAAAAAGGTTAAATGTTCCTTTTTAATCAAACAACTCTTATTAGGCGGAGGAATCATAATACGCTCAAAGAGATTGGAGACTATTTCTGTTACTTTTAAATGCATTTCTGTATCACCTTAAATAAAAAGTATTTTACTTTAATAATTCACATTTTATGTATGAGTGATTTACAGTAGATCCTATATTTCACCTGTATCATTACACAAAAGAAAAACATTTAAAAATCCCATTGTTGACATAGGTTTGGCAACCCAATCTCAAATCTAAATAGTTGCATTAAAATCCACGTAGGCAGTCAACCACCAAACAACAAAAAGGTAATTTTTGTCCATCAGAAAATGTTTTAAAATAAGATCTGCTTTGCATTTAAAAAGATAAAAGAATGTTTTCTAAAATGACAATTGCTGGTTGGCCACAGATTCTGGGCTTTAATCTCATGGCCTGCTCAAATTTCCCATTATGTCTGGCAGAGGCTTAGGGGGACAGAGAGGCCGAACTGTGGCCCTTTGACAGAAGTGGAGGGGGTTTCGGCATGGAGACACACAGCTGTTGCTCACAAAATGCAAGTGTTAGAAAACCTCACTACTAGGTTTGGGTTTGGGTTTGTTTTGGTTTTTTTCCTTGCTGCTAATAAAAACTTAAAGTGTTTTCCGTGCTTTCTATAAACAGTGCACTTAAGTTTTATAATCTAGTATATCTTATTAAGCGTGAAGTCTGCTGATCCCTAAATTATTCATAACATGGTCCAGACTGATTAAGATTGGCTTGTTAAGGAGCACAAGAAGCAATTAAACTGACAAGGCAGTGCGGCCTTGATGTATACATTTATTATCACAAGAATACCCAAAGTGAATGCCCTTATTAAGCAATGAATTTCACCTCACTGGCCTTCTACCATTGCTGCCACAGGCAGAGAGAGCTAGGAACAACATGTCAAAAGCTAACTCTGAGGAAATGCCTATCTTCAAGTGAAACCGATTTTGTAATGAACCTTTCAGTTCACTCCTGAGGTAATAAATCCTGACTGGTGCATTAATTACTTGATAACATCCCATCAAAATGCAAATGCAGCACTTGACCCATAGGAATGGCTCACTAGCTGTTAACTCTTCAGGGTATACATAAATTGTCTGTTTTCTTTTATCAAACAGGGCATTTATTTCCATCTTGCTAGGGTGAATGTCACTCCTGCCACCCTCGGCCCCTCAGTGGCCTGACACCATCATTTGCAGAGGACTGTCACTATGTGCCGACATTCTAATTGTGCTACTTCTTTGCTTTGTACCTTTGAGGCAGAATTTCCAGCTCCCCCCCCCTCCTCTTCCTTTTCTGGAGGAATCTTGCATGTCAAGGACAAAGCTGTAATAGCGTTACAAAGAATGACCCCCACCTCTAAAGTACACTAATCTTTCTTTTCAATGGCAATACATTAAACAAGGAATTTAGTTCCTTGAAGTGATTAAATGAAAGCTGAACATATCTACGTGAACTGCTACCCAACACAGGCGAGCGTGCACGCTTTTAGTGAGAACGCCACCAAAGATATATTTACATGTTTTAAAGACGTTTCCTCAATCCCTTCATCGAGTGCTCAATTTTGACAGTCCACAAGCAAATAATATGTCAAAAAGGAAAACAAAGTGTGCTTCACAACACAAATTTAGCAACGGTGAAACACGATGCATCACATGCTTTTCACCTGCCAAGAAAATAGGCTGCTTTAATTACAGAAACTATTTCCACAATAATGTTAATGAGGAGCTGCGTTTTATATTTCCCCACTCAAAATGCTAATCTACGTGAGTGGGTCTGAGTCTCCCACCTGGGTCAACCTGCTTTACAGTTTTTCTATTTGTCTTGAAGGCTTGGTGAAAATCCTTAATTCAGGTTACTAGGCAACCCTGCAGGTGAGAAAATATAATGTTTGGCCTACTCCATTTTCAAATACACACAGTGGCCTAATGCCTTCCAAATAGACTGTACAAAGCATGCACTGATAATTCCCTGCTACATTTTCTAAAGGCGAGGTCACAAGAAAATTAATTGATGCTGAAAATAATGACAGGAGGAGAGGAACCACTGAGACTTGGTGTGACTGGCATGTGATGATGTTAGCAAGAATCCCAGCATGTGACTGGACAGTGTGATGAAAAATATACTCTATGTGAAGGAAAAACAAGTTACAAAACTTAATTAGTTTTTGACACTTCTTCATAAGTTATTATCTTTTCATTTGGAACATTGCCTTGGGACATCAATACACAAGAAGAAATGAAACATTCTTACTGTAAATCTGAAGGAAAAAAAGATGACTTTATATTGCTCTTCTCCTTTTACATGTCTTTTTGAATAAACAAAAATATCCTCTGCAGCCTAAGGTGTACAAGCCCCTGAAGATGCTTCTGCTGAGAGCATAGAATAGACTTGTTCGATGTAATAATCCTGTTACAACTGATTATGCAGGTTCACTTTTAAAAATAAAGGGGAGGAGGACTGGAATCCAAAATGGTCACACACACACACACACACACACAATAAAACAAAAGTATAGATGAGAAGCAGTTAAATCATAGCACCTACAGCAATAATGCTTCCTGTACAGCAAATGTATTTTTAATTTTTTCCACTAAGGCTTATACCTAGAAGTAATTCACACTGATTACTAAATAACCCTTGTGAGTTGCTTTGTCTTTTGAATTTTAAAAAATACACTTGCCGTGAGCAATGAATTTCATAAACCACCAGCTCTCATGCTTGATGAATCATTCTTATTTTATGCAGTGCTGTGTGATAGAGAACTGAGATAAAATATTCTATCCACAAGCTATTCAGTACAATTTATCATCAGCGGCTCACTAGTCCAGTGATAATACCTGGCTTGCAGATTGTAATGATCAGATTCTGTTTTTATTTCAAACAGGAGCGATCCAAATACCAGAGTTTTTAATTTACATACATTAGTGAGGTTCAAATGTGGCAATAGCTACAAGCAAATTCACTTGCAAACTGAACACTCGCCTTGCATAAATGGGTTCCCTTTAGCTATTACTCACCAGTGAAGTACCCAGATAAAAATGAAAACAAAGAGGAAATAAGGGAAATCATGATACAAACACCATACCGTGGACTAGGATAATTACTGAACTACAGCGAAGGTCACGTTTATATCTGTTTTAGTAATGATTTCTTATATTTTCCCTTTTGTATTGAAAGCATAAATGATCTCTCTTTTTTACATTATTACAGTACTGTATTCCTTACATTCTGTAGTTTTCCAAAGTTCCAGGACATTATCATTAATAAAAGTTTTTCTTGGTGTAAACTCAAACAAATGAAATACTGAAACAGCTGATAAAAACACAAGCAACTTCGAAATATCTGTAAATTACACCAGCTTGAGCATTTAATAAAAAACAATGGGCCTATAATAAAATACCTCTTATAGCTATATCACTTTTATACTGACCACGGTATTGAGCTTCAATTCCCAGCAGCATCATTACTAGGCATTTTCTGCCACCTTTCTAAATCTGAAAAGCTTCCTACATTTAGTGAAGATTAGGTAATGCTACAAGCAATCAATAACAGCTATCAATTCCATACCTTGTTTGGAAGAACAAGTTGATTAAAAGTAAGTAAAAGGGATGGTTGAATATGCTTTAAAACTATCTGATTCTTCTAACTACACCATCATGACATAAAAACTATTATTCACAGGCCAAAGAGGTAGGTCTTAGCAATAGTAAAGGTATGACTCAAAGCAACAAAAGCCAGAATATTCTAAGCTTGACACTCTCTCCTTATCTTACCACAGAAGAAAGGGAAAAAAAAAAAAAAAAAGGAAAAAAGAAAAAGGGAAGGTGCACAGAAGCACAAGTGAAAAACAGAAAAATACCACGTCAAACTCAAGTTTGATTTCTTGGGCTTTTCTTAGTTTGTGTCTAAGCTTTAGTGTTCTCTACAAGTAGTCCTTGTCTCTGACTGTTCTTCCTTTCTGGACTTTTTTCCCTCAACCAACCTTTTTAAAAAAAAATTGTTGGAAGTTAGAAAATGCCTATTGTTTACCAGTAACATAAAAAAATCTTGTAAAAGCAGCTATCACAAGTTATATCACTTATTAATGACCATGTATATTCTTCTGAACGTGTACAGTCCTTATCGTGTATGCACAAGAAACAGCCGCATAAATGCAAATATGATCTTGATTATTTAGGTCCTTTCCCCATAGTACACACTAGCGACCTTCCAATCCCCGAATCTGAATCCTAAAGACTGGTAAATCAACCAGCTTAGAAGAACTTCTAGCCTTCCTCATAGGGCACAAAAGAAAGGAAGTCTCAGGTGAGAGAGAAACTCTCACACAAATTCACCACATTCCCTATTTTCTTACTCTCTGCCCACAGCCCAGGCGGTTTCATATTCCTCTGCTAGAGCAACTCATTTGCCTCACTACCAGTGGGGAGAGGCAGTGAAGTGGCCAATAATCTGAAAATGTGTTTAATCTTGATTAGACAAATGACAGAGGGGAAGATGAGATCCCCCTTCTTGCCATTCATCCATGACTGCTGAACGTAGCTGCCTGCAATGCCCCTAGGACTGGCTCTGCGGCAGGTGGAAGGGACTCCTGCACCCGGGATGCCTTTAGGTTGCATTGAGGTTCTTTTCCACCTGCCCTTCTTGAGTGCTTCAGTGCAATGGGAAAATGATGGCAAGCGACTCTCATTTTAATGTGGTTTTCATAATAAAACTGTCAATCCTTAAGAAGAGGAAGTTGCCAGGCAGTGGCCCTTTAAAATTTTAATCTAACTTATGAATAGAATCAGAGACCAGATATTGTTCTTCAGCAAATGGAGGGCAAAAAGCATCAGCTAAATTGCTGAAATAGCTGCCAGAAGATGCTGTTCCCATTTCTGGAGAATAAACTTCTGTAGACATACAGACCCACAGAAAGTCAGAAGCCCCTTCCTTCATAGAGACCTCTTTTGTGCTGTATCTTTCTGGTGAAATGAACATTTCTGAAGCTGCAGTTATTTATGCTCAGAAAGGTAAAGTTCACCTTCCTGCTGCTCAGAAAAAAATCAATGTATGTGGGTAATCTAAAAGAGAATAAGGAAATTGCAATATATGATATGTAGTCAAAGGACTACTCCGAAACACTTTATAGGCTATTATTTCAGCTCACAGACTAAATGAAATAATGCTTGATCACACTGTCATAGACCGAAGCGTCTGGTCCCAACAGTCTTATCCCATGTTATAGCTCTATATAGAAACTTTTCTAGTCTCTTGCAAATTTTGCTCAGTTTGGGCCCTGTTGTAGAACTTAAATTCACACTATTGCTTTAAATGCTGTTTGAGCACAAGAAACACTAATGCAACATTTTGCAGCTTTGATAATACTCTAATAACCTTTGTGTGATCACTTCAGAAGAGATTTCCTTGGAGATGTAGTAACTTTATGGTATTTCTGAGACTCCAGTCTGGCTCACAGTCACTGCAGTAAAAATAATCCTAACTAGAATTGAAATTGCAAAGACCAAGATGCGTGGAAAAGCATGTCAGAATTAGAACCAAATTTTTTCTTTTCTTTCTTTTTGCTTTGAGGGAAGCGTAAGACAAGCAGGAAGAATTACTCCTTGTCTACAGAAAAAGGACAAAACTCAAGCCTCAAACTAATAAACAAATCATTTATGGTTAAACAGTTTTCAAAAATACTACCTATTCATGATACCTATACCTTGACACACTGATCATCAGCAGAGTCTTAGCTTGTTGCAAGTTTTAGATCATCTTGCCAACTCTCTGAAATGTACTTACAGTGAAAGCAATTTCTGCTGCAGTAGCATAAAGCATGCTTCTGTGCTGCAGCATGTGACACTGGCTGATAATAAAGGAATGTGATGTGAGACTGAGCAACTTTTACAGCAATTTTCATTGCTTTAAATAATTTAAAAAAAATAAAAATAAAATAAAATGAGAGAGAGAAAGAGTTCTAGATTAAGAAGTGGTTATATTCTGGCATGAAGGTTTCTCAGTGGAATGTTACTAAACAAATAGGAAAACTACGGAGATTCTGTGGAAGTACATAATGCTGATATCTGATGCAATGAGTACAACTTCTAGTGAAATAGATCAAAAATGCTGAGCCAAAAGCACTGTAAAATGCTTCTCCTGTGATAGTGAATTTCTGCTAGGAGATGGGGGATGGGATGTAGAAGGGTGAGAGAAAGGAAGGAGGAGAGAGAAAAAAGGAGCTCATTTGACTCTGGACTTGAGTTTGTTCTTCATGAAATAAGTGATAAAATTCCACTGAAGTCAACAGCATCAGAACAGATCTTGTAAGATGAGTGATATTTTAAATAATCAGATACTTCTACTCAGGGCAAAAACCACTCTACACTTCGTTATCACACTCTTTATTTTTCTGAATATCTGACTCCTTTGCTGCCTGTCATTTTCTCCATGACAAATCAACAGAGTGTAGGCCTAAAACAGCTCTTGCAAGACTGAAGGCTATAATAGCTAACTTCCCCGATTTTCCTACATTTAGAGGAGTGAAGAATCTGACAAATAATCCCCACTGCCATTGTGCGGCCGTTACACTGTCCTGCGAGCCTGGACAAGTTATTAGGTCAGACGCTAACTTCCTAAGTAGAAAAATGATGTGGTCGCCTTTGTCCTCTCTGCAGTAATGGCTGGAGTCAGTACTAATTAAGGCCCTGCGGCAGTGTGGTACGAGAGAGGTCAGAGACTTCTTTCTGACACCTAAACAGTGCTCAGCTCAAAGGAACTGCCCCTAATCTGAAATGATGTGATGTAGAGCTGGCCTTTCAGCTTCACTGTATATTTAAAGGAAAATGACAGTTAATGACAGGGGTGTCAAAAATGAGCAGATGGAGAGGCTAAGGAAAACACGGCTCTATGGTAAAATTTACTTACAGTTCATCACTGTGCTTAGAATTAGAGGTTACTGCACAAATGTAGAAGGTTTGGATACCTTTCCATTATTTCTTTTTTTAAGAAAAAGAATTTGCCTTACGCACATAGCTTGAAGAAAGTCTGTTGACAAAGCAGACTTATATTTCCATCGTCACGCAAAAATCAGTACATACATACCCCCGCACAGCCTACACTACCTTCGTTTTTCTGCTATCAAAATAAAATATGAAAATAATAATAACAATATTTAATCTCATTCAGTAGATTACTACTTTCCATTTTATCTTGTTGGGAGTAACCATTGCAGTAATTAATCTTCTAGTCATTTTCTTTCTCCCCTTCAGGCATGGAACTTGGGAAACAAAAGCAATATTCAAAACAGAAACCAAGATTTATTGTCAGTTAGTCATAATAGACACCTGCACAGATTACTAATTACAACAAAACCATAAGGTCTGCTGGCACAAATCCTTTCCCATTCTCTCTTTTTATCCACCCCTAGTGACACACCTGCAAGCCTTTAATTGATGTATTTATCTCAGAAGTCCTCGTTAGCATTGCATTATAGCATCGCCATCCACGACGCTGTAGTTAAGGTTCGGTCAGCATTTCCACTGTTGAGGCTTCCCTCCCTCCTTCCTTCATTTTGCTCCCTCCCCTCCAACCCCCTTCTCCCCGGCTCTTTAAGGAAATTTGCTCCAGGCTAAAAGTTGCGTAGTGAGGTCTCAGTCCAGGCTCATATGATTCTTTTAAACAAACTAGAAAGAGAATTGTTTTGGAATGTTTTAAAATTATGTTCAAAATGCAAAAACAAACAACAAAAAAATCCAAAAATTTTTTCAAGGCTCACATAGTTGAACCATATCTTTGATGTATTTTAAAATAATAAAAATTTAGCAAATAATTAGCCCACCACAGGGAATTTTAACATCTGGTATTTCCCTGGAAAGTCAAAAGGAATGAGATCCATAATAGCTAAAAAAGAGGTTTTCAAGCAAGCCCTGTAATGGATTCCTGTAAAATACACTAGTAAACATTCAGAATATGAACGTGAAGTAATTATTATCACGCAGAGCATAGATAATATAATTTCTGTCCCCAAATGATGTATATTATTTTGTATTTTTGCATTACAATTGTAAGCAGTTCCTACCCATTTGTTCCAGAGGATTTATTTGAATTATTTGTGTACAACTGCTCAATATTATTACCTCTTCTAAACTAATTTGAAAAAATAATGTTTAATGATACTGTACAGCTGCCATTACAAATATCGAAGGTGACATTTACCTATATAAATCTATCTCTATCTGTATAAAGCCAGAAGGACAGTCATTTCAACCCATGGGTCTGCCTAATATAGAAGGGGGGAAAGATAAAGAATAGGGAGAAATTACGGGAATTCAGTTTTGTCTCTGTGTCATGTGTCATCTGACACAGACGGAGTTTAAGAAACAGTTTCTTCTGCATGGATTCTCCCTACACAGCCCAGGCCTCCGTTCAGCAATGTATTTAAAGACTGCATGACCTGAAATCAGGATACTGTTTTATATTTCTTGTTGACGTGGGCCTGGCACAGCCTATCTAGGAGAAGCATTTCTGTTCCCATCAGGACCTTTCTCCACAAGGCCTATTAGAATGTGACTTACTCAACAGGCTGCTGTAACAACAGCAGCAACGAAACCCAACAAAAATGCAACCAACCAAAAAACCCACCCAAAACAAGTCAACTAGCTTTAAAGTGACTCCTAATTTTGCCTAGCCAATAGATTCTAATTAAAAGATTAATTGTGACCAGTGAGTACACGACCCAGGTTTAGGGCAGTTCAGATTGGTTTTGGTTTTTCTTATGTTTAGAAGATATCCATTGAAATCAAATCCTCTTCTCTTGCCAGAACAATTTGCCCTACAGGACGGCTCCATAGCAAGGACATGTGGACACTTCTGTAACTCTCCACCTGGCCTAGGTAGCTACAAATTGACCCTGGCCTTGACAGGTGTCATGCTGTCCATGAGCAGTTATCACTCTGGTTCACTGAACTCCACTTCTGCCTTCTTTTTCAAAGAGTGTAGCCAATTCCCCCTTCCTAATGAGCAGGGGTAGCTCCAGCAGAGAAGAGTTTGGCCATGAGGATGTAAGCCTTTATCTGGATGGCGTTTTTGGATTGGACACTTGAGTTTCCTGGGATTTATGTGGACTTGGGAAGAATTTCTCGGATCTTACAGCCCCCTGTACCTCCACCTCTCCACACAGCTCCTACTCTGAGGCTGCAATGTGTTTTGCATATTTTCTGTTTTATAAACTGGTATTGTTCCACAGGCCTGACTCAAGTTAGGCCCTGCAGCTCTTTTTGCAATCTGAGCCTGGACATACCCTACAAACAGCTGTTCTGCTTCAAAACATATTGCTTAGAAACAAAGCATTAGATAAAATATTTTAAAACAACCAGCACCCAACACAGATCCAGAATAACCACATTTCTGCTATTTCACAATTACCTAGACATGTCTATTTTTCCTCTGACATCCTCATTCCCAGCAGCTTTTGGAGCCCAAGTCACACTTTCCCTTTTCCTACCGTCCCTCCTGAGACATTCTCCATTATTAAACTCTGTAGGTATTCTTTGTTCTTCCATGCTCACAGCTTAAGCCTGGTCTGCTGAAAACTAGATGTCTGGAAAACTTGCCAGAAGCTGGGATGCTATGCCAGGGAAGCATGACTATATGCTTGACCTCTTCCTCTGTTCATTCCCTCAGCCTCTGCTACTGGCGGCTGTCAGGTTCCTATTACAAAACCATCCAGTAGTGCCAGCACTGTCCCGTAACCAGAAGTATTAGCTGGTACAGAACAAGATGAGCCCATTTTTTAAATTTCTGTCTGTGTTTAGTCATATCTGTTGACTGAAAGTCAACATATCCAAACATTTAATCTCATCTCAGTAACCAGATGAACACACAGTTTCCATGAATAATAATGATCTTGAGGACACCTCAGAATCCACCGAATGGCTAAATTCAGTATTTAATTATGGAATATGAGCTGGTATCTAAATATTCATGAGTTGGAATATAAATTTGGGTTAAATAATTGTCCTATAGCAGCAGATGTATCCATATCCTCTGAAGTAGGTCGGCCATCTCTGTAGTGCGTTGTTCCACGGCTGATGCAGACATGACCCAAAACAGATGGGATTCTTCACGGTGAAAGGCAATTTACATGTTTCACCTAAAACTGAATTTCACTTCTTTTGCAAACAAGGAAGTAAAATTTTGGGGACTGCTGGAAGTTGAGTGCTCCTAGAAGACCTACTAATTCACTTCTAGAAATGGGAAGCATTTAGAAATGCATTATTCTCTTTCAGATTAAATTCACTACTTCACCAATTGCCAGAGCAAAGCCTATGCACCAGTTAAAATCCATTTAAGTTGCATTTTGAGGGCTTAAGTGAGGCTTACACGATGCCTAGGTTTTGTGCTAGTCTTCCGCAGAGAGGATGAATCTTACCCTTATGTAAACTAATCAGTTTTGATGTTCTCTCTTCCATTTAAAATCTGTGAATTATTAATCTTTATGTGTACAGTAACTTCTTGAAGCATATTTTATATGCAAATTCATATTAACATCATAGAAACATCTATAATACAGACTGAAATAAATGATGAGGTATTGTGTAAGGGATCCTAGCCATTATGACCTATCAAGTCAAAAATCCAATGAAATTAAAAAAATATATATTATGTCCCTTAAACACATATTTACATAATAGACTGTAATGGCTCAGAAAAAAATCTCTTACAGCATGTAAATAATGCATGTTTTTAGATTTGTCTAAATACATATGCACATGTATTTACATATTAACATGACAGGTTGCAAAGACACTAAATTAACCGGTTTGCATGGTCTTGTGTTCTACATGAGTGTTTTTGAACACTTAGTAGGGAAAAAAATTAAATCACAGATACGTAGCTTACATTCGAGCAAAGAACTGATTTCCTATTCCTCCTGAAAAACTTAGCATTTATGCTCAATTTCAAATCAATATTCTTAGGCTTTCCAATAATTTATTGTTGATATTTTTAATTCAAGATCTTCATAGTACCTACATGTTGACATACTACCAGCAACTCCACTAATCTACAACAAGAGGAGATGGTAGCATTTGCAGGTAAGAAATTCAGATTTAAACCCTGACATAAATTTCAACTGGCAATAGATTTTGTGAGTTGAGTTATAAAAGGTGGAAGATTGATGATTAAGTTGAATAGATATTCTGAAAGTGTTGACCTTGCAAAAGCCGTAAGTTTGTGAGAACACATCCACTGCCTGTCACGCCGCTTCAACATCACTTGTGTCTCATCAAAGTTTATACTTCTAATTCAGAAACCTAGAAACACTGAAATGTACATAATGTTTAGCTGAATGAGTAGTGACATGGAAGCCATTATAAACTCTTTAGCGAGCAGAAATTATTTGCATATTAAAGCATCTGAAACCACCCCTCTTTGCTTTTAGCCACTTCAACAAATATTCAGATCCCATGTCATCTAGCAGGTAGCTGGATAGATCAGAGACAGGCAGAAGAACCTTCTGTGACCCAACCTACAAGTCTACACAAGATTGTCTCAAAGGCACAAATTAATACTTCCTATTGACGGCAGGTGTTGATGCATCACTTTAGCTACAGACCGATAAGAAGTTCGTAGTATTCCGTGATGATAAAAAATCCACTCCTCATACTGTTAGCCCACTGAAAGTCTATTTGAAATAAAAATAATAGCGACAGTCAAGTATGTTAATGTCCATAATCACTGTAAATTATAACTGTCAGTGGTCACAAACCTATCCCATGAAAACATAAGGTAACAATTTAGCCTTATATTACTACTCTCAGAGAAGAAGAATATTCATAGGAAACTAAAGTACTATGGGGATTATAACATATATTCTAAAAATAGAATGTTTTGGGATTCTTCTTTTTTCTTTTTTTCCCCTAACTGGAATATTTCCATATAAAGCACTGTGAGCAGAATTTTGCACTCAGTTTCCGCTGTTGAAATTATACCAGTCTCAATTTAGAGTTAGTGAAGATGTGCATAGTGATTTTAATTCTGAATGGAACACTGCAAGATACCAGGAAAGCAATAGTTTTAGTCTACAAATAATAGCATCTAACCACAGAGGAGAAAACGTACCCTCCCTCCTTAAATATATAGCAAAGAGAATGCTGAAATTGCAGGCGGTTGCTTATCTTTATGATCTGGACAGTGTGCCTCATTTTCATTTTCTCTCACACAAAGACAGATTGAATGCGTAAAGACAGTTTCTTACAGTTTGAAAAGAGGAACAAAAGGAAGCTATATTATAAATTAATATGAGAAGTCAAAGATCTGTTGACTCAAGCTGTGTTAAGAAATATGTAATTTTGGACTCTCTTTTTAGGAAACTGCAATCTCATCAAAATGTCTTTTATATAAAAAGCAATATTCAGGTTTTTGGTTTTGCCAATGTGCACAAAGATGAGACATGCTATGGACATAAATTTTTGCTTGCTTATCTTACATTGTGTGAACCTATATTCACAATCCCATATTTCCATAACTGTTCACAATTTGAAAAAGCAATGGAGAAAGGGAAAAGTAAAATAAATACAAAAGAGACATTTAATTAAAGAGCTCATTTGATTATTCATTTTTTAGAAATACTTGATGACAAATCTTCTGTATTATAAAACATATATTTTGCCAAGAAAAGTGAATCAAAATGATGATGTCAGCGCAAAGAATGCATTCAAATACATAAAAATATTTGTCTGTGAGTGTAAGGACTCGGAACTGAAATTCCAAACCCTACATGCTATGAAGCTTACTTAGGGTTAGCCATTTCTTGGGGTTGGGTGGGGGTTTGTTTGTTTTGTTTGTTTTTTAGCTTGGTTTTGGGGTTTCTTTTTTTTTGGGTATGTGTGCTTTTTTCTGAATTATAAGTGATCATATGGTTCTTTGGAAAATTTTTTAAAAAAAGACAAAATCAACAAAACAACAGGCCACAGACTTTATAACTAAAACTACTGTATTACTGTATTCCTTCTGTATGTTCTAACTGCCCTCCAAATAATTACAGAGTGGAGACTTGGCTGTCATTCATGTGTATCTATTCCATTGTGTGAAGAGAGAAAGAAAATGGTTGCCCATACATTAGCACATCACCCATGGCTAGTGCAATGACAAGATAGATTAGGATGTATATTAAATCTCACACATGACTGCCTTTCTGTATCAAGGTAAAAAATACTTGCTCTTACATACATTAGGGACTAGTGTTGGGCTGACATCTACATTAATATTGACAGCATATCAACATTTTTTACATTAACTGAGTCAATAACTAGTCTAAACCTGGTAAAATTTAGATAACAAAAATGAAGAAAATATCCAGCAAGCAACATTAGATTCTTGTATCTAAGAAAAGAAAATTAACCCCCAAATACTACATTGCTTTTCTGAATTATCAATCCTACAGCAATACATCAACCAGTGTATACAGCTGTGACTTGGTAATCCAATCTCATTTGTCAAACAAGAATTCTAGCAGATAAGGAATGCTTCTAGGAAAAGAAAACCCTGCACAGACAATAACATAAATATTATATACATAGGAGGCTGATTATAAAAAGCTGGATTAGCATCATTGTATTACTTCACCTCCTAAACATTACTTTCACAGACGTGATGAAATTGTCAGGCAGTAATCCCATTTCCACAATAGCTGCTTGTGACAAATGCACACAAAACCTGCACGAACGCAAGACTATTCTCCTATTTTGCAGGGGAGTTAAAATGTTTATTTGTATTTTCCATGTTAAAAAACCTTTAAGTCAAAACCACTATGTAGGTTAGCTTAGGAAAGAGATTTCATTATTTACCTTTGCTGTAAAATCTCCAGTAAATGAGCACTCGCTTCTCATTCAAAGCCAATGTCTTGGTTTCATTAATAATTAAATGTTGTTTTCCAATGATATCTAGCTATTTTATGTTCTTGTCTTTGAAATATATTATCTTCCAAATGAAGCTCAAAAAAATACTGGCAATGTTTTTAAGGTGCCACGCATTTTATAAGCATGCATGTGAATGCTGGGAGATAAAAATGTTCATTCTCCCAGATTCACCGTACTCACAGTGAAAGGGGAGAAATGCTAGGAAATCAGCACACAAAAACTCTTGGAACCAGCATCCATTGGCCAAAACCTGATATGTAAATGTTTATAATTTCAATCTTAGCAATTAGGTTGCTACAGTTGGAAGCATCCCAGAGTATTATTACTCTGCAGAAATAAAAGCATGAGGCAGCCATGCAAAGTTTTTAGACTTTAAACTCACAAAGGAGCAACACTTCAAGTGTCACTCATCTCAGAACTCATAGAAGCTTTTGTTTAACCATCCTTCTCACTGAAGGCTACCTTTCCCCCCTCTCTTTTAGCGTACTGCGGAAGATGATGAGGGTTAAAATGATGTTCTTGACAATATTTACCTCCAAATGATCCCACCTTTCATTTATTCAAGTCCTTGAGAACAGGGATGAAACAGGCCATGATAAACCTAGGCTTATGGACATGAGCTCTTCCATCAGGCAATACTACGGGTAAACAATGGGCAGGAAGAAGAGGCCTCTCTCTACTGTTCTGCTAATGCTCTTCTAGACTCTTCTAGCTAAACATATAAAAGAAAGAGACACAGAGAAATGCCTGGCACAGAACGGAACTATCATTCTAGTGCTTGAGATGTTGACAGCATCCAAGCTGATTAATTGATATCAGTAAAGCCCCACTGAAAAAGGTTAGAAGAACACTTTAACATGCAGTGATATTATTGTGATCATTAGGATGGCATATTTCTGTCTTTGCTAATGAATCTTCTTTTATCAGCTCAATAAACTAATGTAGGAGTGCAATTTTTCAATTACATTTTCATAAACAGATGGCAGAATTTAATAAATTAATGTTTATAATAATGGTACAGTTATGAGGCTTGTACTTTTATGTATTTTGCTCTGAAGCTTTTGATACTAAATCCCAATAATGCCAATCTCCTTAGTATGGAGTAGCTTCATGTTCCTAGGTTGCTGTATAATGATCTCCGATCTTTCATGTAAAGATATGGGTGACTGTAGGTAGTAAGTTTAATTTATTAAATAACAGGGATGTTAATCTGTTTGTCAAATTTCATAGACATTTTAAAAAAAGCTTAACCTCCCTGATGATTATTCTTCTGAACTAAAACACACTGTCACAGGGCAGAAACGATACTTAAGTGCTATTGCAGAATGCATCTTTTGTTCCTAAATTTTATTTCTAACAGGGGCTAAATGATGCCCCATTTAAAACATTTTCAATTCACAGAGTCCACATGTGGCCACATCCTAGGATTGCCAGACACAGTGTATGTTTCAGAAAGCTAAACCTCATAAATCTCCAGAAATTCCTCACATCTATTATGTTTACCTTCTGCTGCTGATGAGCCTGTTGGGCTCTGTACAGAGGAAATTACAAGCACTCCAGAAGATTTGGCAAGAAGATGCTAGAAGAAACAACTGGCAAAAAAAATTCTTAACTGAAACATTACATCCAGCTTTGGCTACCATTTACATATTTGAGATTACAGCTAGTAAAATGGAAATTCCATCGAAATGGAATAAATAATTTTCAAAAATCCCTATCTGATTAGTGTTAGTTATGTCTGAAATTAAACGTGTTAAGCTAGACTCAGTATAAGTTACGGACTCCAGCTGAAGTCTAACATTCATACTGAAACTTGGTCTGTTAATACACTTTTTGAATTAAGAACAAAAGGCAGTTGTATCCTAGAGCTTTTTTTGCCTATCTTCTTCTAGCTCATTTCTATTAATCTATATTACAAAATG
>VZTA01017584.1:61782-71782 GCA_013398855.1 Mohoua ochrocephala | reverse complement strand
TTTTTTCTGTCAGCTTGATGTGGTGAATTAAATGCCAATCGATGGAAAAGTTACAAGTCCGTAGCTGCATTTTCCCCCACCGTTCCCTAAGCCACAGTAAAAAAGAACATGTCAGCCCAAGCACCTGTATGTTATGGATCATCACCTGTGAAAACAAACATCATAATTAGCCTCACCAAAACTCTTGGAAAACGTTCAAAGGAAGAGACTCGTGAGTACCTTGAGCTCTCTATTCTTTCCTCCAGTATATATATATCTAAAAAATATTCCTAAGCCTTGGCCTAAGCAAGCAAGGCTTTTCTGTGCCAGTCAGACAGCATGTCACCTCATAACGTACAAAAAGGAAAAGGCTCTCCAGAATATTGCCTTCTTCACTGCCTCGGATATACGGATTTGCCTAAGGCCACAAAAAAACGGTGGGGCATGGGGGAGATTTTCACAATGTAACACAAAAATGCACTTTCTAGAATGGGAGATGAACTTAAACTCCTTTTTTTTTTCCCTTATGTAAAGCAAGTAACTATTTAGTCCAATTAGTATCCAACTGATGTTATTTCTAGAATTTAATCCTATGTTTATTAATAAAGCACACATGTCAACTCACAAAATAGCCTGTCTCCTTGCAGTGCAAACAGAGCTTTACTTTCCATATAGGGTACTTGTGGGACATTCTTACACCAGTTGGTCCGCAGTGAATAAAAATTACATTAATAGAAAGGAGCAAGGAGAATCTGAAAGCCACATTTCACTTTGTTTAAATCCAGCACTGTCCAGGGCAGAATATTGTTCCTTGTAACTTGGACTTGTGAAAAACAGCAGGCTCTGCCATTCAGCTTGTCTCATCAGCTGTGAGTTTTAATTTGAAGCACTTTTGCAATAAACTTACTTTTTTGCCAGCCCATCCTCACTAATGTTGCACCACCTAAAGCATTCAGCCACTGCTCTCCCCCCGCAAGCTAGCCAAGCATATCAAGTGTGCCTGCAACACTCACAGCCTAATGAACAATGCACAAAAACAAAAGTAACAGCAAGACTCCTATTATCTGATCTTCCGTAAAACACAAAAACTGCCTTCTCTGGTACAGAGGAAGTGCCAGTAAGCCTGCAGGTGTGAGCCAGTTAAAAGAAAAGGCTTTGGCTAAATAGATTCTTTGACTGCCAGGGATTAGAGTCATGGCACCAGTGGTAACACACATCTTTTCCTTTAATTTACAAAATTTTCTCACGAGTTTGCAAGAGTTCACCCCATCAGGGGCTTTCTGAGGCCATTGAAATGTCTTAAGTTTTAATTAAGTTGGAGTTGTCAGAAGAAAGCTTTTTTGGCACAGAGTCAGGGTCATTAATTACTGCTATCTTTGTTTCTTTCAGAAAAAAGAACTCTACTGACTTGTTGGGTTACTTACACAGCCTACATTTTCTATCCTGGAGTCCTTATTCACCTCCAAGCAAGGCTTGATTAAGCAGTTTACCAATTACTTCCATCAATCTGGTTTACAAGTCCTATGGGTAATCGTAACTTCAGAAGCTTTTCTCTCTGCTGATTCGAGGTACAGTAGTAATGAAAGCAGAATTACTGTTAGAACCACAAAACATTTTAAATTTCTAGGTTTTCCGCCCGAACTGATACTTGAATCACATTCCTGATTTTATCATTTCGTACACATCCTCTTATATGCTTTTGGCTGGATGGCCAGTTATTAGCAGACACCAGACACGCTGCATAAAACTAAGCAGAATAAACATAATTTCCTTGCTGTCTTGCAATTCCGGGGTTAAAGTTAATGTTTTTTATCAGTCAAATACCTCTGAATAAGGTTGCATTCAAATCAAAGGACATGGTATCTGCATTAGATAATAGTAAAAACTTTATTGCTAGGTGCCACTTATCAAAAAATTTTAAAGTCTAGAATAATAAGCTGAAATTGCTACCCCATAACAATTATTCACTGGCCTACGTAAAGGCTAATCTGTAGGCATCATTTTTACCAGATGCATTCACATTATAAAAAAGCCAACAACTTAACTGGCACTAATTTGCTGCTTCATGAGAGTCTGAGATATGGGGAATACACTGTCTCCCTCCTTCCCAGAGATAATGATCTCGAGGCTCAGTGTGAAATACAGTATTATACAGCGACATTCCATCTATCCATTCCATAGATAAAGGGAAGATTTGGGGCTCTAAGTTTGTCCATTCTTTGCCTCTGGTGGTTACTAATTTCGTATGTATCCACAATTAACAAATATTCCTCTAAAATACGCCAGAGTGTGATAGTCATATAGTTTCACATGCCCAGTAAAATCTCGGGTTTAACCAAAGTGTTTTGCATAAATACCATTACCATTATTAGACGGCTTGATAACTATATATCTTTCTAAGTACACGGCTTGTTCATTTAAATGAAGTTTGTTTTATCAAAATCCTCAAATTCCTTGAAGCCTGCAAAAGGCTTATGTCAAACTACATATTTTTTGCTGTTTTTAATAAAAACATTGGCAAAATAATGTTTTTTCAGAAACTCTGGCTTGGATTTCTGATTTATAGAGTATACTTTACCATTCTGAGCTACTCAGCTCAGCAAGTGGTTGCTCAGAGACTGCAAGACTTGAAATGTCTGTGGCGTAGTATAAATTATTTTGATCCTCCCTTGGGTATTTTACTTAATTTCTCACCCATTTACTGTACTTCGCATAAAATGGCAGAAGGGAGATAGGAACTATTAGAAAGCTGGAAATACTACCAAGAACGTTAACCAGCTGTAGGAAGTTAGGATGCCTGCAACAGAGGCGATCTGCTGATGAAGAAACTACTTTGCTGTGCCTGTTTCTGTCTGTTACCTCTGTTTTCCTAAACCCAACATCCAAAGTAGCAATCCCATACACATAGCAGCAGATACCTAGCGAATAAAATATTAAAAGGAGTTCTACAAGAAGGTTACAAAACTATGGTGAACCTTCTTATAAAATAGCCATCTTCTCTATTTGCAGGGGTTTTTTCCCAACAAAACAACACAGAATTGCATTGATCTTTGTTACTGTTTTCATTTTTTTTTCACCCTAGTTAAAATCATCTCTATCACTCTTTCCAGCCACTTATGTCTGCAGGATGAATCTATATACAGATACACAGCTGTCATCATATCTCCGAATCCTTTCCACACACAAACCCACTCTCACCAGCTCCACCAGTGCAGGCCTGCAACTTGTTGATGAAGTGCTCTTGAAATGGAACACTGGAAAAACCTAACCTCGGGGACTTGCTCTCCCACCCTTATGTTTTTCAGGCTGTGTCTGCCCCCAGTGTAGCTCTGGTACCTGCGCCTACAACACTGTGAATGGACACTAGAACTTGGGCTCTTTTCTCTCTCCTTTAGTAAGGACTCGAACCAGCCTTTTTGGAACTACAGCTTACTTTTTTGTTTATTCTGGAGTCGAACAACATCTTTAAAATCCATCTCTCTCTTTAAATAAATGCACACAGAAATAAATACGCTGATAAGGAACGACCTACGAGGCTGCCACTGTCAAAAAGCCTGTTCAAGAGGCTTACTTGTTTTATTCTACAGCTAACTGCAATTCCAACCCTTTTTAGCCGTGATGAGAAATAGGAAACTTTAATAGCCTAGTTCTGGTCTTAAATGCTGTGCGTGTGCACCAGCATATATGTTTTAAAAATTGGAAACCTTTACATGAACACAGTACATCAAAAGCTGTTTTAACAAGCTGATTTAACAAGGTATTAAGATGCGTATTCAACCGAGGAGGTGGAGACTCAAATTCTGTAAATTTATGAACACAAATGTAGCACAAGTACTGTTAAAAAAAATGAGGAGTTTGTACATCCTTTCTGAATATTCATCTCAACTTAGACTTTTCACTGTGAGCTTAGTCCTTCATTTACAACCCTTAGTTTGATTGTTAGAGAAAACAAGCACCTACTGCTTCATTCAATATTGCTTGAACATACTGGATTATTCCCTTTCAATTCTGGTCCTTTGCATGATTTTAGCTTAAATATATAACCAGGATACTTGACCTGAAGAGTCTCTGTCTTAATAAGTGCATTGCTAATACATATAAGTAAGGGTGAAAAAAACCCTCAAACACGTTGAAACACCATTCCACTAGTACAATCTCCTAAATGAAATATTTATTTCCTGATGAAATTCCATTTCTGTTCTTTATCAAGCAACAAATTATAAGACTTTGAGACAGGTTCATCTACCAGTAGAAAAATGATCAGTGTTAGAGGGAACATTCATCTGTATTGACAGCTTTGCTGAAGGTCAACAAACAAGTATGTTTCTGTGCTGATATTAAGAGATACTTTTATAAAGTAAAAGAGAGCGCAGTAGATCCTTTCATTTTAATAAAAATGAATTTTCAATGGCATTAGTAACTAAAAATCTCTGTCGGTTCCTTCTATATGAGAAACATTACTGAAATACATATTTCGCCATTTTTTTCCTTATCAATATGTCAATACACGTACTTATATTCTGCAGTAGTTGGTGTGACATGAAAAATTACAATGGATAACATCCACATATTCTCCGTTCTGCGAAAGACACAGGCGAGGGACATATGGTTCTCTAGCAGCCTGTTTGTATTAACTCTAGGTAATAAACATGCATTTGGATGTAAGAAATAGAACATTGGCAAAAAGGCTGAGGCAACTAGGGCTTGGTTGACTTTCTAGACTCACCAAAAGCAGAGAAAACCAGCTGGATACAAACCAAAAGATCTGCAGCACCCACACATGCCTGGAGCAACAGCTGTACTTATAGAAGGACTATCAGCCACTGTT
This sequence comes from Mohoua ochrocephala, assembly GCA_013398855.1. Classification (NCBI taxonomy): domain Eukaryota; kingdom Metazoa; phylum Chordata; class Aves; order Passeriformes; family Acanthizidae; genus Mohoua; species Mohoua ochrocephala. The sequence goes on along the minus strand of VZTA01017584.1, from coordinate 66,975 downwards.
TCATCCTTTTGCACCTGATTTCAGGAGTCACTGTTCCAAAAGACAGTATTTCCTGTATTTCTGCTTCTGCCAAAGACAGCCCTCTTCCACAAAGGCAGACTTAGGTAAAAGGGTAAGTCAAGTCACCTATACAAATTACAGAGTAAGTTACCAAGTTTCACTGATCGACTACTTGAAAGTGGGAGCATACATATTAGTATAAAGATAGATGGATAGATAGATAGACAGACAGACAGACTTAGACACATATAATGTGGCCTTTGATTGAGTGGCTGAAAAATACTCAAGACTGCAAACGTCCAAAAATCTAAGCATACAGGTAAGGATAAGTGTGTTTTAAAATGGTCTCTTCTTCTGGTTAGACTTCTTTCAGCCACCGTGTCAAAAAAGAAAACTAACACATCCTGCTACAGATCACCTTGGAATGAACTGAACCACTTGGGCTAGGGGCAGTTCATTATGGTTAATTTGGTGCCAAGATGTCATGGTTAATGAAATACCTGACCCAGAAAAAAATGAAATTAACATGTTTGGTGTGCAAAGATACTTGGTTAAACAATAACTACTGTTCATTTTACTTGCCTTATATGGAAACATGAAAATTAAAGCTGAAAAAGACAGCAGCGTTCATCCATCCGTGCAGAATGACTTCCTATTATATGCTTCAAAATTCATTGTCCAGTCTCATTTCACTATGAGAGAGCTTCCAATTACTATACCTATTCATATCTATTATTGTTTTATGACATGCCTAAAGCTGTGTGCAGTATTATATCTTATCATAGTCTGTAGAAAGGGGGCCTATCCCATTTCTAGTCTATAACACGATGCGAGCAAGAAAAAAACTGTTGGGGGGGCAGGGGGCAGTTGCTTCTTGTATCATATTGCAAACTCGTACCAAATTTGCTGCCCGCTATCACCCCAGCCTTTTTTTCAACATCAGTTCTTTACAAGCATCTTTCTCCTGCTGAATACCTGTGTTTTACATTATTATTTCAGCAGATGTATCAGATTCCATTTGCCAGGTTGAATCCCATTTTGTGATTTCCTCTCCATATTTCTAACCTGTCCTCACTTTTTATATCTTTACACTCTGTCCTCACTGGTGTTGGCAACACCCTCCAGTTTTAGTACGACCTGCAGATTTAATAAATGGTCTGTTTACCTCCCCTTCCTTAATCACATGATCAACAAATTAAGTATGCCACTCACAACTGCAGAAGGCCTCTAGACACCTTACTCCGTCCCCAAAATACAACTTGAACTCCTGCAACCAAATGACAAATTCACATGGCAACATGGGCACACCCATGGTCATTTCAACTGCCCAAAACCTTTTCCAAAATTCTGTATCTATCCCTTCATTTAAGCCAAGATCTGAGGCTGTTTCCTCCATGCTATTTTTTTTAATTAAATCACAGTTTCCAAGTATTTCTGCCTGACTTTCTGTACTCAAACTCATTTATTCCCCTCACTACATCCTATTCTCTGGAAACTGCATTCCTATGTTTCCTCAGGAAGTGGTCCAAGGCTCACTTGGACCTCCAGCAACCATGTTCTCCTCCATGTTTCTCAAAGAGCTGGAAAAAGTGGAGGGAGTTCCACTAGATGGCATGGTGTCTCCTTCTTCCTGAAACCTCAGAAGCCCCTGGGTACACCCTCTTGAGACCAGGGACTAGGAAAAGAGAGAGATTGAGACTATCCACCCAGGAAGTCCATGGGAAAGCAAGCCCAGAAGACCACTTCTGTTATTTATCTTCATGTTCACTTTTGTTTCCATATTCCGTGTGTGCATAGCTCAGGAACAAACCATAGTCACGAACTCTTGGAAGCACAGCTCCAACTTATCATCTCCACATGAAGCAGTCAGAGGGGCCAGGCAGCAGGGAAGAAGCAAGTAGCACCTGCCTGGATATTCCTGGCCTCCTGAAAATGCCTTTGGGCTTAGCAAGTGGAGACAAGAGAAAACATGGGGTAAATTTGTTATCTTATTTCTTAATCATCGTTACTACTTCAGATAGACCACAAATCTTTATGCAATCATGAAAATATGTACACATAGAGAATGAACCAAAAAAAACTCCTAACCCTGTATTCCTACTCTTCTCACCCTTCGAACCACTCCGCTTTTACGTCATCTTCAACTAAGGCGTATCAAGTTGAAAATTAAACTGTTTTGGGGTAAAGACTGTTTCTTGCAGCTTCAGTAAAGTTTCTATCACACCACTAGGCTTTATAAAAAACAACAGGCAGCCCTATGGTAATTACCAGAATTACTCTTTTTTTTCTTTTATTAAAGATTGGTATTAGATTTGCTTTTTCCCAATCTTATGATAATTCCTCAATTGTACTTTACTTTTCAGAAATAATTACTAGTGATTATGTAAATTCATTATCTATGTCTCTTAAGACCATACCATGCTTATCATCCAGACCTGCTGATTTACTTTATTCCACTTTTTTCTAAGTATTGCCTTACTCCTTTTTTATCAACAACTATTTTGAAAAGGTCTTAATTACTTGAGCTATTATGTCCTTACTCCTTTTATTTTTCTTGTCAAAGACTGATTTTGAAAGTAGCTCAGTGCATCAGCCATTTCAGAACCAGCTTTCATTTTGTCACCCTCTTCATTTATTATTGAGCTTAGTTTTTCATTCCATTATTTCTTTTTTTTCTCCAATATATTTGAAATGCTATTCTTATTTCCCCTGGCTCCTTTGGCTAGTATTAACTCATTCTGCTTTTGCATTTCTTTTAACTTTTCCAAGTCTTAAAAGAGTTTTAATTTTCCTGGTTGTTTCTGCCTTTCATTTTTGCCTTGGGAGAGATCTGGCTTCCACAGATCTTTGAGCAGCCCCTGGTGAAACTACACCAACTTCTCCTTATCCATATATTTTCATATTTCTAAAAGCTATAGTTTAGTGCCTTTCAGAGAGGCAAGTCGCAGCTGGAAAATGTGATTGGGAATATCTGACTGCTATTTTCAACTCTGATTGAGCTGTAAAGCATAATAAATGATTTGACAATCCTGTGACTCAGTTTCTCCATCAGTGCAACCTGTATATTATCTATGTCTTCAGAGGACTGTGCTAACACTTATTTAATATGAATGTATCCTCTGACTTTCTCAAGCATCATAAACATGGAAACTCTTGTGATTTTATAGGGTTCTACAATTAAGTTTCTGAAGGGGAGAAATAGGCCAAATTCCTCCCTTTCACACAGAACACCTGAAAGCACCTACAAAATCAGTCTAGCTCAAAGTAACAAAAGGCAGGATTTTCTTCAGTTATTGTATATGAATAAGATTTTAAACACTCCTTTATGTTCATTAGGTACGATTTTCTATCTGATTAGCTCTGGTTGGCTGCAAAACATGCAAATACCTGACACGTTTGGCCATTTCCTCTATTTACATAACTATAAAAAGATGTCGCTTTAGATTTGGTGTGTTTTACAATATTATGGCTAGAAAAGGCATATCCTAGTAAAATTCCACCCATCAGAATTCAGTGCTCTTTGGAAAAAGAAAAAAAAATTACTACTTGCAAGGCCAGTAGTGGAACAAAAAACCAGCATTCCCAGCCCTGAATTGCAAAGCGAACAATGAAAACAATTTGCTAATAATTTGTCAAATTTCTAGCTTTGTTGCCACTACTAAATGCTTAAATGTGTGCACGAGTATGACAGCAGCAACTGACACAACATTTTTATGAAAGAGGAAAAAAAACAATGGGACCATAAAATCCTGTGTTTTAATAAGCAAGTCAAGAACAGCAGAAGTAGTCTCAGAAATTGAGTCAGTTCTTTCTTACTTTCATCTCTTCCTTCTCTCAACTTCAGCTTTGGAAGGAAAATAAAGCCGAAATTGAAAAATAAAATGCTAATTTTAAATATATGGATATCCAAATCCCCTATGTTCAAACAAACCCCAGTGAAATTAGTATACCTCAGTGAAAATAAATGTCCTGATCACTTTTTCCCTCTGGAATTGTCTGCTTTTCCAGGTGCCTGCAGTGAGATCTCTTGCAATAATGGAGTAGTCCAATCTTTGATACTTAATTGTACTGGATTACTGTTTGGCAATGAACCAAGTGGTTGGCCTGGGGACAGATCATTTTATTTAACGGCTCATCACCAGAACCTCACCAGAATGCAAACAGAAATCACTATTCTGCTGCTGCCAAGAGACTGTAAGAACACAGGAGGCTAATCAGCCTGGGAGACACTCATCTAATGACATACACAGGTAAGCGTCCACTTAAAAAAATGAAGGGCAAAAGGCCAAAAAAAAAGGCCAAAACCTTGAAATTATGAGGAACCAGAAATGCACAACAAAGAGACACTTTTATCTAAAGGGAAAATCAACTAAAATCAAAACAAGTAGGGTTTTTTTCATGGTTAATTACCATTACACTTACAATAACTTGTTACTTATTGTTTGTGTAATTTAGGCTTGAGGGAGGAATATGTGAAAAGTCCTGCTCCAAAAAAGCTTCAAGGAAATAATTTATGAGAGCTCACAGATAAGAGCCTTTAGATTTGACATTTTGATTTCTATAATAAATTGTTTTATTTTAAAAGTAAAACATCATGTAAATTAATTCATCCCTCAAGCATCATGTAGAAAATGCCTCAGACATGTTTCAACAAATGTTCAGTCTTCAGCTATGTTCATTATAATGTTCTACTATGATAATAAGTGCTCTGTAAATCAATAAGTAAAACTACACAGTGCCCAATTTAGAAATGCAGCTTCCGTCTCCTCTTGTCCTTAGCAGAAGCAAATGGCTTTAGTACTGTTGTGTCCTCTCCTCCACTGTGACTGCAGAAAGATTATGAAAGGCATTTCGTATGACTGGTTACAAAAGACACACAGCAGGGCAGTGAAAAGTTTTATGGGGACTGTAGCAAACATCAACAGTTTACAGGGAAGGAGAAAAACAGGTGTCAAAAGTGATTGTTTTCATCTCCAGGTAATGAGGTGAGTGAGGAAAAGAAACTAAAGCCTATCAGCTAGCAAAATTCCACTTCTTTCTCCTTCTTTCTTTGCCCCCTCCTAATTAGCAGCCAGGTTCTTTACTATTAAATGAAATTTCCTATTAGGCTTTCTGGAGAAATTCACTCTTCTCTTCTCTTCTCTTCTCTTCTCTTCTCTTCTCTTCTCTTCTCTTCTCCCTCTCCCTCTCCCT
>VZTA01017584.1:25000-61720 GCA_013398855.1 Mohoua ochrocephala | reverse complement strand
TTAATGCCTCTCCACACAACCTTTTCGTATTTTGTTTCATTTCCATGCTGCAAAGACACAGTTCAGACAGGGGGTTTGATACTGAAGACCTAGTGAGGAAGAAGATAATTTGTTTCTCGTCGCAAAGTTTTTCAGGGATACTAAAGAGATAGGGGTCAGCCTGACTCCTTTGACTTTCCATCTCCTGCCAGTCTTCTCCCTTCATAGGTGCTGCTCGCTGACAGGTCAGTAGGGTTTTTTCTTTTAAGTACTAGATACACTCCAGACTGAAGGTTCTTATCTAAATAAATAGACTATAAAGCCCAATAATGAATTTGTAATACAAACACTAAAAAAAAAAAAATTTAAAAAATCAAATACAAGCAACTGTTGTGCATACAGTTTACTACAGCCTTTTCTTAACCAAGATGTTTGCAGAAAAGCCTGACACATAGATACTACAAGCATACATAATAGGAAACATGTTGATATCTTTGCAGATACTGAATTTCTGCAGAACACTCTGCACTAACCAAGTGGAAAACAGCATCAGGTAACCATGTGATGAAGTATAACTCTATGTTGTCACATGCTTACATGTCTTAGTGCACATATACAGAAACGAGTATGTATTTTATGTGCATGTACAAACACAAGATCAATGTTACAACACATGGCATGTCCTGATTCTCCAACTGTTGTATTAAACTTGACCATGTTAAATATCACAGTTGCTCTCTCATCCAGACAAAATAAAGAGTTGAAGTGATAGGCTGAAGAAGGAAGCACATATTAAAAGTTCATAGATGGGTCCCTAAAAATACACATTTATAGTAAAAGCAATGAAACATACAGAAGCAATGATCAGGTTCACTGAGCAAAATCTTGCATAGAGCAACAAAGAAATATAGGAAACAAATTGCCTTCTGGCACTACCAACAGTAATATCATAAAGATGATAGCTATTTTCTACAAATAAATCTAAAATGACCTTTTGGGCCACATACAGTCTGTGATAATTTGTAATTTACTTTCCTTGATAATCATTCCACTGGAAGCCTGAATTTTCCTTAATTTACCATATAGGATGAGTTAAGTGCAAAGACACCAAGAAGCAAAGACAGTGAATTAGCTGGGGTTAGAAGCAAAAATTCTATTAGGCAGCTAATTCTTTGAACATTGGGCCACGTAATTTTAAATTACTTAAACATCTGTACAAGAAACAAATAAATCCTGAAGGGTCAAATCCTGCAGTCTTTACTCAGACAAAATTCCCATTGACTCATGGGATTTGACCCTTAGTTGGGAATATGCACAGGTTCAGACCATCTTTTTCAAGCTCAGATGTGGAAATTCTCTTTGGAGCAGAGAAGTCCTCAGGGAAAGGCTTTCTGATACCACAAGCATCCAAGACACTAGTCCGGGCTAATCACTAACAGGTTAGCATCTCTGAAAATAATACTGTCTAACAGCAGAGGAATGTGCAGTCTGGTTCTCATAAAATTTCAAACCTGGGACAAAACAGAAGAATCTGGTAGAGCTACCTCTTTTTTCATCTGAATTAATAACACATTATCAGTTTGGTAAGAAAATATGAACTGTTATTATCAAGCTTCCAGATATACAATGAAACTTGGAAGCAAATGTAGCAGTAAATATTTGCTACTGCATAGTCACAGTAAATACCAAATATCGAATACTTTTTTTTTCAGCATTGTTTCACTTTATAAATACTTAACGAGTTATGCTACAAAACTGTAAAATAATTCTAAATTTGAACATCCTTTGAAAAATTTAAATAAAGCTACCACAGCACAGGATAATCAGTAAGTCTATTCTCAAGAAAATACTCCCTCTTTCCTTAAAGAAAGACAAGAAGTTCCAGGGCAGACAAAGGTAAAGGCCAAATTCTAATCTCTCTTTGTTTTAAAAATAACTGACACAAAATTTGACCCAGCTTATCAGTATTTCATGATTTTTGCCTGTTATCTTCCAAAAAACAGTCAGTAATTTTTTTTTTTTTTTTGAGGGGTGGATCTTCAGCTTTAGAAGCTCAGCTTGAGATAGTACAGGCCAAATTTTCACAAAGAATAAACAGAGCAGACGAGCATCTGAAGGTGCTCAGCACCCCTGTAAATGCAGGTGTAAGGTATATGAACCAGTGCATCCGCATTAAGCAACTTTTTTTCAACAGCTGGTACAAAGTGCTGGCAAGCTCTTGCTGGCCACCCTACCAGGCTGATAGATTTATATATTCATCCACAGGAGGAAGAGCCCAGGGTAGCAGATGCCCGCAAAGTGAAGGGGAAGTTTGTCACCTGGGGAAAGCATGCAGAGATCAGAGGATCCAAGTACTGCTGCAGAAACTCTGCTCCCGGCAGGCGTCTTAATTCCACTTACAGAAGGTTCTCCCCGGCTACAATGTCCTGAGGACCCACAGACTTGAATTTTTAACAGCCCTATTCCTTTTCCTCGGGAATCCTTACAGAATTACGAGGAATGGTATTATTAAGCATCCTTAGCTATCACACATCCAACATGTGTCCAGTGTCTACCCCAGGAGAGATCCTAGATGTGCACAGCAACCGACTTAAAGTCTCAGCATGAAAAGGGGTGGTCTCCATGTCTCAGCAAGGACAGACCAAAAATTTCCGAGCCACAGAAGCATGTCTCCAAGGATGCAATGCACAAATATCAGATCTGGTAGAGAAAGAAACTACACAAGGGAAGCAACATTAAAAGCACGTTCTGACAGAGGTAAAGATTTTTTTCTTATTTAAAGTTATTTTAAAATATTAGATGTTTGTCTTAAGTACTTATATTCCTGATTATTACATTGGTTTAGCCTACTGAAAAGTGAAAGAGACTAAAGTCCCTTTCCATAAACAAAATAGATTAAAAAAATTGTGATGGCAAGTGAATCCCACTTTATCACTCTGCCTGGAATTTCTGTTGCAGAAACACAAAAGTCTGATTTATTTTTAAAGCATTTTAAACACATACCAACATTACTTGGAAACGGGCCAGGTAAAAAAATTCCATCAGAACTGACACCCTACAAACACATGTTACCAGTAACCGCTATTGAGCCTAAAGAAATAAATGAAATGCTATACCTTTGGCAATGCAACACTTGGCAATTTGTCAAAGATTCATAGCAGCAAGGTATATATCTACTTTAAATATACAGTAAGCTCAGGACTATGTATTAAACACATGCACTGCCCCTCCCCCACCTTAAGAGAAGTCTTTTGTCCGCACAACTTTTAAAGTTATTTAAGGTCTTTTTTTTTAAACAAAACACTATGCTACTTGTATTCCATAGCTGACAAAAAATCATGGCTATGAATTCTCAAAAAATCTAATCCTTGCAAGAACAAGCTTTACCTGACTGTTATTCAAAAAGTCTAGCTTAAAAAACAGGAGAGGAAGAATATCCAGAATAGGTGATCATACTTTGAGGTGAGAGAATACATTCTTGAAAATGTTAACTCTAACAGAAGTGAGAGGTTTATTAGGGCTCTGGACATCTCTACCAAATCATGGCCTGAAAGGATCATCATCTTTAGCAGTCAATTAAATAAGAGGAAACAAATGCAAATTTAATATAAGCAGGAGTGGTTTCTAGGGTTAAAAAGTCATCTACAATATCCGTGTTAGCCGCATCTTTACCTACCCCATAACAAGACAACCTCAAACAAACAGCAATTCTCAAACAGCCAGGGATGTTTCTGTAAAACACTACAAAGCACACTTATGGAGTGTTTTACAGCAAGCACATGGGTAGACTTAAAATACCTCAAGATCTTCTTGTACTTGGGGGTAATTTAGACTCATTACCAGAGTGATTCAATGGGAAGAAAATAAATAATAATAAGTAAAAAGGAAATGTATCTTTTGAAAATAAAGCTTTTACTCAGTTGCTAAAAATGTAAACTCACCAAAAGACAGAGTAAATTTCATCTCTCTTCACATGTACCTTTTGCGGTGGCATTTGAATACTACATGTGGAATACAACTGCTGAAGCCAGGAGTCAAATGTCCCATTTGCACCTTCCACTAGCAAACACGCTGAAAAAAAATTCCTATGCCACTGCTACAACATGTGGAGGCACGACAACTAAGATTTTATGGGAAAAGATACAGGCTTACAGGACTTTAAGCATATTCAAGGGGGATTGCATGTGGGCCAGCAGATGAAATCACATGCATCTGCAGTGCTGAGGAGAGGTGTTAATTTTAAAATCTGTTCACTAGCCTAAAGGTGCAAGGGGGGATGTCCTTTCTCTTGCTCAACTTCTAACAGTAAATGATATCACCTTTTAGGAATTTTTTCTTGTAATGAAAGCCATGGTGGGCTGGGGGGAGAGAGTAAGGGACATCTGGATCCTCTTCTGGAATGACAATTAGGCAGTGGTCCATATTAACAACAGGCGGCCAGTAAAATCACCCGGGCTCATGCATCAGATATAAAGTGATTACCTTCAAATATTGATTTTACAGCAAGACTAGTCCCAGAGGTTATAATGGTTGTTGCTTGTTTCTAAGTGGACAGTTTTTGAGCACTGGAAGTGAACCCTGCAAGGAGCTATTACTCCTCAACAAATATTTCATGCACTTTTGGTGGTTAGTGCCATGGAGACTATCCCAACAATCAGTGTGTCTAAGGGATTAGAAGAAATTATTAGGCCAAAGTATTTTGTTGTTGCTCGCTTTCCCTATCTTTTATGTCACAGTGACTTTGGACATTTTGCTAGGAGATTTAAAGTTCTCCAATTACTCTAGTAAGGCCAGTGAGTCATACAGCTCTCCTACTGCCTGAAGAAAGTGGGGTTTGGATAAGTGCTAACGATGTAAGGCTCGAGACAGGACAAGGCTACAGTGGTTCACACAGCATGCAGGGATATACACAGATACATTCTGGGGCTGGATGGACATGGCTGCTTTGAGGCTTTTACACTTGTAATGTATGGATATTTGGGGATATAGCACATCCAGAAGTCAGGCACAAACATGACTTTTTGGCATAGCTGTGTGTGCTTCTGTGTGGTACTCACACTGCTGTTTATTCCCTTCTTCCAGAAAAAAAAGTTACCTCAATGCAGCCTTTCCCTAAATCTGTGACAAATCTGAGATGCCTTTGAAAGATTTGTGTCTTTACAAATGCCTGTGACAACCTGAAGCAGCCGAAGCCAGCAGGTGCAGGTGCCCGAGCCTCCAAACAGCAACAGGCTGTGGCAGGACCAGGGTTCGGTGCAGAGCTTGGCTCCATCACCCAGCTGGGTCCCATCTGAGGGACCTACTGTACACTCAGCCCTAATGCCCTCAAATGAGCATCTCTTGTGCACTTCCCTCAAGGGCTACAGTAATCTCTTCACAGGCACTTGTGAAGACCACTGAAAAATGGCAGCTAATGCTGAAAGCAGCTGCCCACTTATTTAGCAAATTTTCCTGTAGATAGCACTTATGCTCTTGACACTGCAGCTGCTACAAGTTCCTATCTATGTGAATCTTTAAAAATTTCTTTAGATGAGGCTTTCTAACACATCAAAATATGTTTCCTAGCACAACTTAAAAGCCTTTAACCCAGCTAGGTTGAGTTAAACCTCCAGGGAAAGCTTAGGTTTTAACTTGACCAGGTTCTAACATGAAAGTTTATATTGTTTGGTTATGTCATGCTTAAAATGTACTAGCTAACATGTTCTCATCAAAACCATTAACTAAAATATTGGTATCTACATGCTGTCTCAGTTTCTGCCTCTCCCTCCTGACTGTGTCTAACAGCAGGTTCTAGGCAAGCTTTTTAGAACTCTGAGCATCATGAGCTGGTGTCAGTAGAAGTCTCTGGACCACAGTGTCCAACTGCTGTAACAAAAAAAGTTCTCCAGTTTCTGTGAGGTACCAACACCGTCAAGGTATCAGCCATACTCCCACAGAAAATCGGCTGAGTTGAGAAATCTGCAGAATTTACTTCATCATTTTGCTTTATGCAATTTTACAAAATGTTTTTTAGTTCCAACCATTTGGGCTTCAAATTTTATAAGGATGGATTAAGGAAAAAGTTCTTATTTTTCCCTTAAAGAAGAGAAAGTGTTTTCAGTTTAGAAACTCAGAACAGCATGTGTTATACTGGCAGTTACCTTTATTTTGAATATAATGCAAAATTGCAACCTTTTACTGTCTAATGACTGTTACTGATTATTCCATAAAACACAACTAATTTTTTTTAACTACTGTTAAAAAAAAATGTTGGTCCGTTAGGTACATTTGGATACCCACATCACTTGTGGTACCCATATATCCATATATTAGACAGCTCACTTATTTACCCTAGTACATATCACTTTAATTTCAGCTAACACCATTGAAATATATAAAGAATGTCCCTGACACTCAGATGAAAGATTTGACTGAAGCATCACAAAAACACGTTGAGCAATCAACACCAACACACAGTTAAAATAGATTCTCTTTTTGCATAGGAGGACATTGCTGCTGACATCTTAAGCCTAATATAACATGAAATTAGCAGAAAACATCAAGAAAAATCCACCTCCAGGTATGTCATCTGTAACAGTGTGTGATCCCCTAGATATACTCCATTAACACAGACAAACTTCTAGAAAGTATAATATGATCTTTGATGGAGGGACTAACTGTCCCCTATTAGATATTCTGATGCCTGCTGAAATATGCTAGTAAGTCGAGCAAAAATACAAATTGCCAAGATGACTTCTTGATATGCAAAGTTACCACTGTAATGGGCCTTCAAATACTATATATGCCTCTTGGCTACCTCTGACAGTAGGATAGCATGTAATATCTCTTTTTCTTGACCTTTCTTGCTGAGTACTTTCAAAATCTTTCAGGTGCAGATCAGTACAGCAGGACTAAATCTCTTGACCGTCGTTAGGGCTCTACTGGGAAGTAATGAAGATGAAACTGTACTTTCACTCTGGGTATGGTATGGTCTTTCCCATTCAATACAACTGCAGAAATTATTAAAACACGAAATTCATTGTAAAATGCAGATAGTTTCTGGCTTTTACAGAAGTGTTACGGAATGATAAGGACACAAATCAGCTTCTCACTCTTATGAGGTCTAAGGAAGGGCCAGACCTGATAGCAAGCTTCTATCCTTAAGGTAAAAGGCCCATTTTTATTCTCCTCTGAGCCAATTCGAGGTCAGAAAGCATCCCAAAGACAGAGACAGAACTATGAACAGAGTCATTAGCTTCCTCAATTATTTCTCAAGGGAATTCATCCGTAAATAACAATTAGAATTTTTAGGTGATTCCTGGCAAATCATGTGCAGCAATCCAGTGCAACTTCTAATGCCATAACAGAAACAAAGTTGGCATGTAGGATTTTTATTTACCTTTATATTGCTCAGGCTGTGTTTCAGCTCTCACAATACTCTCACTGATCCATGTTCTGACAACTGCATCAGTTCGGGTCACACCTTACTCTCCAAAGGACATCAAAATACTTGAAAGATTCGTCACAGAAGAAAGTATTCTTTGTAAGACTATTCTTGTCAGAATATGGTCCTTGGATGATGACTCACTGGGCAGGAATGTGGTGCATTGCTATTATTCATTTACCATTTAATGATACAGACTTTTAAAGTACAGCTCATACTAGAGTGTTCTAAATCTTCAGTGCGAAGAAATCTCAAATTAGCTGAAAATTATTTGAGACCTTCAAAGTGCCATGTTAGTTAAAATCAGCAAAAGTAGAGAAAAGAGACATGCAGATAATAAAGCAATCAATAAGACAGCCTGATTGAAAAATGTTTTAGGAATGGTGATGTCAAAATAACCTTTTTTTTTTAAAAATCACATCTATATGGGCATCCAATATAAATCTAATTGGGTCAAGTATTTTAATTGCACTTTACATTGCTAGTATTAATACCAAAAGAAGACTATTTCACAAATCCATTTTTTGCCAGTTTTTCATATTTCATCTTTCATTTTGATCTGATTCCTTAATACTGCATCATTCATTTGTAGTGGTTGAGATATCCTACTTGTTTATAACTGCAGAATATTTAATCTTTATAAATACTCTCTCTCTCTCTTCAAATTCTGTACTTTGAATATATCCAGAAGTTTCAGGAAAAGCTTAGAATGAACAGATCAAAACTGATCTGTAGTACAGTAACCAATTGATTTCTGTTAATGCAAATTCCATTCACTGATTTTTGAAAATAAACATTCAATGACTTTTTCCCCATTATCAGTGTTTGACATGACACTCAAGGATACATTTAAATCAGACACACAGAACTCTTGGACTGATGTAAGAGTGTTAGGTTAAACTCATTTTTTAAAAAAATTATATTTTAATCCCTAAAGGATAAACATTTATCCTCTAAGATACAGGGATAAAGATTTTAATGGCATCTTGCTTTGGGATTCAAAATAAATAAGGCAAAGATGAGTTTCCATCTTCTTAAAACTAAATTACAGAGATTAAAATATATAAACACAAAATGAAGGTATTCCATTTGCATATTATATTTTGCTCTTAAAGTTGATATTGAAGATTAAGGGTCAGCATTTAATCCTCACTATCCTAATCCCTAAAATTACAAAGACAGGCATAAGTGCATGTCTGCTCCACTAAATTACCTTGAAAGAAAGCAAATTCCGGATGAAAAGGGAAGCATATTTATATTATGGTGATTTAAAATCTGTCGCCTAAACACATCTTCTCCCCTCTATCCATTGACCTAAATTGCACACTAAAAGCTTGCTTGTCTGCAAATGGGCAGCTAACACTTTGAGACAATCCAGAGATTCTTCACTTACGCACAATCATGCCAACTATTTTTCTGACTACAATAAACACTGTCTTGTTCATATTTTGCAGAAACAAGAGTCAAGTTACAAACCAGAAGAGTTTCTCTACTTTTCCCAGCCTGATTCCTAGATACAGATAATTCTATAAATTTACGATCCTGAAAGAAAAATGTATTAATGAAAATTAGTAGGTCAAGCATGCTCTGACTTAAACTCTAAGGGAACTCTAAGGGGAATTACACCCCAGTGGATTCTGTACCTCAGATGAAGCAGAATTGTAACAGAAAATAACCCTGGTCTCTAGAAGAGAAAAAAGCTGTAAAGCAGTACTGATTATACCCTATTCATCTGTGTCTCTAAAATATTAGCTTTTTCCATAGGTTACATGGAGCAACTGAAATTAGTGATGGAGCTGCCACTGACTTGAATAGGACAAGGACATCAGCCCTCACTGTCTGTCCTGTTGCCTTACCAATATTAAATTGCAGTGGAGAAAAAATGCATACAGTTCAACCACCAAAAATACCAGGACATAAAAGACTAAAAGCAAACTGAAGCTCACAGGACTGCATTCTGTATTTTACATTCAGCATTTATCTACTGCCTAATATTGCAGGTTGATAGAAGTGCTACCCGTGTACTGAGGTAAAATATCTGTGCTGCACTCAGCCCTTCAGATTTGCCATGAGAATTGTCTGTCTGTGTCTGTACCATGATGTTCTAATATTTATTTTTGAAGAATTCCTTTGCAATTTGAGCTATCTAGAAGAGAACTATTTTATCATGATTATCAAAATGAGCAGCTCTGTAATTATAATCATAAAGAGGGCACTACCTTCCTTCTTCTGAAGTTTATTTAACATAATTTTATACTCTAAAGGGAAGACAAAATCCCTGTAAAAAACCTATTAGCAAATAAGGTTTTTTACCTGTAAGGGCATTTCTATTACTGGCCATAAAGTTTCTCTCTGCTTATCAGAATGTCTGGAGCTACAATACTATCACTACATTTCAGAAGACTGAAAAACATCTCAATCTTAGTAACTGAATTTCTTTTTTTAACTCTGCACATTCCTCCATTAAAAGCATATTTTAGAATTATCCTAAAACAGTTTTGCCACTAATTTTTATCTTCTGTCGGTATAAAAAACCTCGACCAAACAAAAACCCTTATTAAGAGGTTCAATCATCCTTAAAAAAAAAAAAAAATCCCACACAACAAATGCTGCTGTGATTTTCAGTATTTCAGAGCCAAACCCCTGCTGCTTGGTCATGATAGTTATAAAAGCACACTAATGAAAGCAGCAAAATTTATAATTAATTTTAATTCTGATGAAACCATACTGCTCTAATCAACTGCCTATCAAATGTCGGTGCAAATTACACTAACAAAAATAATTATTACGACAGGTTGGCAGAATAAAATTTTCCATATACTCCATCTGCATAGAGAATGCCTGTGTGGGAATTGCTTTTAATGAACAACAAATTACAATTACTAAACTAAATGAACCATCTGCCTTTTTTGTTTGTTTTCACAGTCTCACTGGTACAGGGTGCACTGTCAGCTTAACTGCCATTCAAAATGGCAGACTGACCTATCACCAGACTTTTAAGTCCACAACATTTTAACTGAAAAGCCATAGCAGATGTTTTTAATTTTATGAAGAGCAAAAGTCTGTTTTATAAATATATTCTAAATATAAAAGGCCAGTGTTTAAATAATAAGGTACATGCCTATTTCAGACTGGAGGGCTTGTATGACTAAATATCTCTCAACTCTAAATTAGCACATGAAGTATTCATGCACCAATACTAATAGGAACAAGTCTTGATGTGCTTTATTAACAACTTTATCCAAGAAAATGTTCTGTCTCTAGTCTTTAATAAGTGACCACCGTTTTTCAAAGGGGCACACATGAGGACTTGTAATAATGGCATCTATTAATAAACTTTTGCCAAGCATTTTTAAAGTGCTTATTTGGATATGTCATCTGGCATCTGCATTACCAAAAAAAATTAAAAGGAAAACCAGTGTCTTATATGCACATGTCTCATAACAGTTGAGCTTTCCTTGCTGAGTTTTTGGGGAGCATGATATTGTGTAACAGTTGGAAGATAAACTCTTAATCACAATCACTGAGGGGAAAAGAATCTGACCTGGACATGCGCTTAAAAAAAGAACATACTCCTACTGCATAACATAGGAGGGATGGTTGAGGAGAGGCTTTTTATTTCATTATTTTATTACTTATACAGTGGTTACATCAGCCCTATTTTCTAAAATCCTGGCTCATCGCTCATTATTAAAAAAATTAATCTATTTCTGAAATTAACCCTTTTCTAATGAAGGGGCTGAACTGCAAGCCTTTGAGACAAAAGCTTCCTCTTTGTCTGAACTACTAAAATCTTTCAAGCAAAACCTAAAAGTACCACTGCTACAGAAGAGAAAAAAATAAAGAAGAAAAGGAAAAAATCCCACACAACAGAAAAAAACCAAAACAAAGCAACCAAACTCTGTGTCACTATCCAGGGAATCTTTCATTTCTCTGAGGCTGTCTCCAAATGCCACTGTGTTATTTCAGGTTTGAATCCCCGATTCAAAGGACAGTTGTAAAAAGGGGAGAGTTGGGAAGATGCTTGTTTGTTCTGAACAGCTGTGGTTCAGATCTTTAGGGAGGTGATCAAGAAATGTAAATACTATTTTATGTTCTGTTTCTAATGTTATTTATATGCTTATTTTTAACTTATTGGCCGTTGTGGCAATGTATAAGGCAAAGGGAAAAAAAGTGACTAAGAGAATGGACATCTCACTTCTAAGTAAATGAAATCATTTAATGAACCATATATACAGATTGATGCAAAGTAAAATCAACTTCTATTTCCAGATCTCCATGAAGCTGGATGAGTGAAGGTGGCTTAAAATCATTCCTGTTTTAGGTCAATGTTATTTACCATTGTCCATACTTGGAGCTACTGTACATTGCTTCAAAATAATAGATTTAGCTGGTCTGCATGCCAGTGCCCACTCACATACCCATGTCTGACTTGGGGATTAAAATAATCCTTATCCCCTCCCCCTTCTACACACCTCTGGTCAAGACTAGAAATAACAAAGAAAAATCTGATTCCTCCACTGGAATATTTGATTTTTAAAGGTGCATTACAGTGATTACATTACAATGTTATTACAATTAATATTTACAATTACTAACTTGTAATACCAGTATTACTAACTACAGTTCTTTGCAGAGATATGTGAGGAAGATATGTTAAAAACCTATTAAATGTTAGTTCATTCACTGAACAGTATTAATAAAACTGCTTCATTCTCATTTTCACTTTGCAGTAATCTTGTTTCTCTTGCTACTTGGACTTTATTTGAAGAAGCTTTTATTTGAAAGTCTTTGACTGACTTCCACATCAGTTCACCTTCCAGGGTCTGCACAGTATTGTTTGGGGTAACGTTTTTTCCTCTGTAGTTCTTACCATCACAGCCTGGATGTCTGGAAAAAATTACATCTCAATTTTCCCTTTGAGGTCTTTCCTCAAATAATCAATGTACTTTCTTTCTTTCTACCAGAAGAAGCTTTCCTCTTCTTTTGGGTCAAGCAAAACCTTTCCCTCCTACAGCTTTTCTTCAAGTCCCACTGACATACTAAAGTCTGAGAATTCTACAATACATTATTAATACTCTGCAGGAAAAGAGAAAACAGGGAAGTGTGAAAAATACCATGCTCAACAACATGCCTCTCCCTAAAGAAGACTGATCCCTCTATTGCAATTCAAATCTTCTGCTCTCTCACACTCTGTACTACAGAAACCACTGGTGCTTCCTAGCAGAGAGTCCAAGTGCATGCCCTGCCGTCTCCCAGCTCTGTATCCGGACAAATTCCTGCAGTGCACTATGCTACCTTGGCTTCCCCTACTCCCTTTAAGACCTAGCTTCCACACACAGATTGACTGGCTATGGTTGGAGAGTGGCTGTGTCAAGATCCAGACAGCTATCTGCACACAGCCTCCGTAGGCCTGGCTTGTTTATTCTGATAATAACGTTCACAACACCGGAGTTTGTCTTCCTAATCCTTGCTCGGAGCAGAGTGTACAGAACAATTAATAACAGCCAGCACACGGAGTTAACGTGTTACTGTGATGCCGACAAAACTGCAGTGAAAAACAGTAACCTGAGTCAAGCCCTATCTCACACGGTGCCACGCGGATTCTGCAGAACCAGCTGTCACAGGACCCAGGCTGCAGATGCTTCATCCTCTTCCAAGAGGTGGAATAAAATTGTGCTTCCTAGAAACGTGGAGAGCTCTTGTGTGGTACTGAATCATCACTGGTCTTAGAATGATCCAAGTGTTTCCAATAAGTTTTAAAAAATATATTCAAAGCCTGCACCTTTACATGCTGTACTGAGGATATCAAATTATCTGTGGAGTAATGCTGATGAATTATTACTCAAATGCAAATCCACAGTCTATGAATGCTCATCTGAAGGCAAACTTTTTGTCATGTTCTTTGAGCAGAAACAAATTAATTAGTTGTCAAATGGCCCTTTCTGTCTATTGTTTGTACTTCCAAATTAAATAAATGAAACACTAATTATGACACAGACACTCCTCTCCCACGCTGAGTGATAAGCTGACAAAGAAAAACAAAATAACCCAGACATGCAGATTCAGTTGTTTACTGTTGGAGTAGTACCTTGCCTTAGTGAGACTAAAATTGCGAACAGAAAGGCATCTTATTTACATTTGAAACACTCAATTCTCGTACTCATTTTTGAAGTCTAATGTCGTCCTCTGAGAACAGTCACTGAGGGAGACAGAGAGATGGGAACGCGGGAGCAACACTCTGAATCATACCCTTGGCCCAGGTATTCCGACATGCTCTCTGTGCAAATAGCTAATGTCAGATCCACAAAAAAGCAGGGTACGAATACAAGCCCTTAGAGAGCCTAAATGAATGTGCAGCGTGCTGAGGGATCCTTGCCTGACCCTGGAAGACAGCCTGTTTATATCCTGACTTTAACAATAATAATAGAGAACTAAACGTTCTTGTATCTTTTTGTTTTAGCCCACATAATCAGAAACATCATTAATGTTCATCCCCTTATCCTTCTTAAAAATCCTGATAAACTGTTTATCCGGATAACCCCCCACTGCAGCAGTGAATTTCACAGGCTGATTATTTACTGCAGAAAACAAGAGTGGCTTTGAGTTTCACTGAATGCCACTTCCCTCTGCTACTACACTGTCGAGTAAAGGGAGCACATGGCTGGGTTTCACTCTCTCCTTCATCATTTTATATACAGCCCTAAGCCATACCACCTTGTGCTGTGATCCCTTCAGATCTCACAGGCTAAAGCAGGGTCAGTACTTGGAGGGGAGATCTCCAAGGAAAACACCAGTGCTACAAAAAAGAGTTTTGGTAATTCATTGATGGGGCTCTCTGTCTAAATTAGTAATGAGTCAGTGCCCTAGCTTGGTGTTTAACAGCACTGTCCTGTTAGGAAATGTTTTCTTTTGGTTGAAACAAAGAACAGATTTCACAACTGCTTGTACTTAATAAAGTTATTAAGTACGTGGCACATTCTTTTTCAAAGGAGGAAGAGTGTTAAGACAAATGTCTTGGCCAAATTTCAACTTGTAATTATGTTTTGCCTACCTACAGGCAATTCCCTGCGCAGTTTCACTTGAACACGGCTTTTTTACTTTTTTTTTTCACCTGCCTTGAAAATACTTTCAGTGCAATGCTGCTGCACACAGTTAAACACGAGCTTTCTTCCATCCTACCAGTATGTACATGAAGATGGCCCTATATGCACTTAGGCTAACACAGAATGAAGGAGCACTGAATTTAATTAACATTGTTAAAACATTTTGAAAGCCTCTGAATAAAGGCTTTACAGAAGTGTAAAGTATTACCATGGTTTCTACAGTCTATTTATTTAGACTTAATAAGATTCCCTTCACACACACACAAGCTACCTTTTTTTGCTTTGCTAAGTAAACGTACATTAATAAATAGTAGTGTTACCCAAGCCATCAAAATTTATTTTCACCTAGGAACAAACTTTCCCAACATGGCCAGCCTTTATTCCCTTTACCCTGTGAGAAACTGAAAGACAAGTGCAACTTGCTAATTGGTGGACTAATCGAAAATTGCAAATTTTGATCAAGAAAATGATAAAGCAGATTCTTCATTTGCCAAGCACTCTCTGAAAATATAAGCTTTCAGTATCTTTTGAGATTTAGCCCAGGGCACTGTTAGCTGATCTGAATTATGTATATGAAGTGAGGTTTTCAGAGAGAACTGGGGTCTGACTCATTTCAGTCTTTATAGGTTGAAACAGAGTGGAACTGCAACTAGAAGGAAGTTGAGAGAGTTGGAATAGAACTGAAACTGCAGCTGCAAAATACTTGCTGTCAGAAAAACCGGCTAATAGATAGCCAGCTATATTCCTGGCAGCTCAAATCTCACCAAACTTTACAGGTTTACCTCTCTTTTCTCAGCAAATCTGAAGGTGGCAACGTGTGGGCCACTAAGTTCTGCAAGTTCTGCATTTAGAATTAAAGCATCAGATGGAGAGCCGGAAAATACTGGATATATTCATCTGAAATTCCTGAATTAGTTCCTTCCATGCCCCACCTCTTGGCTGTTTGCTTTCCATGAATTTCACCATACTAAATCTGCTGACCTAAGCAAGGAATTTGTTTCAGAAACAGCTATGTTTAAATACATACTGCCGAATCTACAGGGAAAGCACATTCTTAATGTGTAAACTGAGCATTCATAAAACAGCCCATTTCTAATGGTACATTTGCAATCAATCAGCGAACAGAAATATACCAGGTGTCAAACCAAAACTAACCAACAAAGTACAGAAGTTTAAATGTATTAAATTTTGCAACTGGACTGTAGGTTGCAGCAGCAGCAGGACTGAGCACAGTTTTTGGAAGATATTTCTAAGACAAAAGAACTTGAGAGAAGCCAATTTGAAAGAGAAGCATCATCTATCCACTTAGCAACCAGCCACTTATATATGCATAGAAATTACCAAGGGATGCTTATCACTCCTTGGGTTACCTCAGTAGCCAAATGCAGAATCAGCAAGGCTTATGAGCACGGGACAGCCATGTGGTGCTGCCTTGGCCATTCCTACCAGCTGTGCATCTCACCAACGTGACCTCGGTCTCTGGGTCTACAACACAGCTGCCATATCCAAACCCCAAGGCTGGCAAGATATGGAGTCAAACAATTGATTTCACCATACAAGTCTAATGAAATTGTTGGGCAGATGAAAATCATCTGCATCATGGAGACACCCACACCTCAAGCATAGATGATTGTCTCGTAATGGCCTAGGGCATATGTTAATTAAGGAAGGGTGACAGACTCTGCAATACCCCATGCGGGAGCATGGGAGTGAACCACTGGGCTGATGAACAACCACCCCAAACTGCCCCCACTCTCAAGTTCTCCTGCAAAAAAAGAATGGAATCACTCAAGAGTAACTTCATTTATTGCTCTCATGGCCTTCAGCTATTCATCAATACCACTTTTTTCATCAGATATATCAAGAGTATCCAACAGATCTACAATAATAGGCATGCTTTAATAGTGTCTAAGGGGTGAAGAAATGCCCTGATGCCTCTGTCATCAAGTGCAGCTAGTAGCTCTGATTCTGCCTGTCATCTTGCCTTTAAATATAGCAATTCCACATGCAGGTGTATTGAAGTGGCAGTAGTTTCACCAATTGATGCCGGAATGTGCATATTCAGTCAGTCCTAATTTGACTCTATCTTCTGCCAAGAGATAGGTTAGAGTAGGTTAGAGTTCCCAAGTCAAACTCTCCACAATTTTTCATTGTAATTGACGTCAAATATTCTAAAACATATACATATATTCATTTCAATAATCAGTACAATTAGTTGTGCACATAAATATTTAATGAGTCTTTGAACTAAAGGTTCAACAATTTAAGAGATTGGTAATAGGAAACAATATTTATTTCATTGGTAGGTTTTAGGGTCCTGAAAATGAAAGAAAGAAAAGATCTGTTCCTTCTTATTGCTCGTATAGAGCTATTCCCTGTAGTGATTTGACCAGATTAAAAATCAGCATTTAAATAGAAGTCACCAGTTCAAAACAGTAGTCCAGATCTGGAGTGATTACAATGCTTTTGCCCACCAACTGTCTCATGTTCCCTCAGAAATGCTCTGGCACTCTTACTCTGTTTTAAGTACCACTCATAAGTCATCATAAGTCAGTATTGCCTGTATCAGGACTGTTGCTGAAATCAAAAAAGCCCGGAAATGATAGCTCAGGTATCAGTACCCCTCCTCTTTAGCACAGGACCATGCTGGCATTCAGGTCATTATACTGGGACATTCTGCACTGATGCTCTGTAGTTAGCAGGTATGACTTGTCTGCCCTTTCAGTGGAACCTTGAGAACTAAAACTTATTAAAACAATTTTTAAAAATCAATGCACAAATTGAGACCAAGCTGTCTAAAGATACTGTTGAACTGCAAAAGGCATCTGAACATTGGAATTAAAAAAAACTCTGAGGATTTATGCTGTAGGAGCTAAATTAATTTCAATGTGAATTTTACGCTTTGATCACCAAGCAAAAGTGAATTCCTTAAAACACGTAAATAAGCTTTGATATGCATCTACCATTGTTTATTATAATGTTTTATTATTTATAGCAGCATAAACCACACAAGTTCCCAAAGGGTTAATACAACTAGATGACTGAAATTCATGAGCATAATCCTAAACAAGTGAGTTGAAGTTCTATCAGGTCTATTTCATAGCATCAGGGATTACTGCTAGCAGTCTAATCCTACTGAGCCTAAGGGAGGTACGTTGTATTGTATTTGAAATCCTGGCCAGGAAAGAACGGAAGGTTAAATGGGTGCCTTGCTCTGTAATCAAATATCACAGGCACTACTTATCTATTCAATGAACAACTAACGTAGAAAATCAATTAGGAAACAAATAGCTTCTTCTTTTGATTTTTTTTTTACCTAACAAAAAGAGAGAGTGAAGAGTAAATGTTTTTATAATACATGTTTAATGAAACTATATCATATTATAAAATAATCTACACATAGACTGGCAAACATTAACTAGAAGGTACAAAACACCCCATAGCAACTGCTGGTGTTTTAATGCTATTTCTTTAAGTACTACGGCTATTTTCAAGGCTAGCGTGTATTCAAACTCTGGCAATTGAGTGTCTTCTGAGCATATAAAGCAGCACACAGAAACTGCTCATACAAAAATATTAACTGACTGCAGATAATTGGACTGTGCTCAAATGAAATCACAAATACATATCCGGTTGTTTGTAACTGAACATCTTAAATTATGTATCAGCTGTGAAGAGCATTTCTTCAGCTGTGCATCATCTTTTGTTCACTTGGTTAAAATCCCAGGAGTACTGAAAAAGGCTGAAGCTCCTGCTGGTCTTTGTTCCCAGCAGGGAGAACTCCCTTTTGGTGGTCTTGAGGTTAACACCCTACCCGCCTCCCCCCCCCATACCTGTCATTCTGAATAGACTTCACAGTCTGTGCACACAGACAAACAGCCTGACCTGGCCAGCTAGCTTGACCCCTGGGCAGGAAGAAGATCACATCTGGTTATTAATATTGGGACATTAAAAAAATGTAATCTTCAAGGCACTTGGAGAAGCAGGCTGGCAATTATACAGTATGTACTGGATGTCAGTCAGGGAGCACGTTAGCCTGATATTATGTCCGAGAACACTAAAACGTTCATTTTGCTCTGATGAGGGGTTTCAAATACACTCTCCCTCTGCATCTCTGAAAGCTAGTAAGAGAAGTTTGCCTAAAGCACTTAAGTCTTCAGATTATCTGTTCTTACACGTCCCAATTTTTAGTCTGTTTTACACAGTTTTATAATGTAAAACATTTGTAGCTGAAAATTGATGCAACTAGAAAAAAAATCCCACACGATTTCACAGTAGAGAAAGGCAACTGATAAAGGGAACAATACCTCTCAATATTACAATTGTGAAAAACACGTCCCCATGACATTCTCTGAGTATTTTACCACTATCCAGATTTTTTAGTTTGTTCATTCTAGGCATCTGCATAATAGACAGTTTAAACACAGTTTATATAATTGGCTAAAATATACAGAAACACATTTGTACATGCTTGTGATCTATGTTATATACAGACGTATTTATACAAAGCTTTATATAGCACAGATTTAAGTGTCATGTGTGAAATCTTAGTTCCACCAAGTTCAATGGAAAATTTACCATTTGCTGGAGTTGGGACAAAAATTAACCCCATCTAAACAACAACACAGACTGATCAGGATATGTACTGTGAATATCAAAGCCCTGGTCTGACCCCTTTACATAGCCAGATAATTATTTCTATGTGGCCCCAGTGGTTATACCTAAAAAAGAATGAAAGATCATGGTCTGGAACTATTATATGTTGTGGTTTTTACCTCAGCCTTATTGATGCCACACGGAAGATTTTCTATTGTCAATATGAACCCAGCACAGGTCCAGCATCCCTCACAAAGGGCACTCTGACTGCCCAAGGCATACTTCTACATCTGTCATGTGAAAGGTAGAGGAGCATAGTCTTCAGAGAAGTCTCAAGTGAGTCCCAGATGATGGTGTCAACAAAATCCCCGTGCTTGAAACAAGACCTAAAATTGTCTCCAAGAGTAATTATTGTTAATGTTCCCAGCCCAGTTAGCTGAAATCAGGTGTCATTAGTTTGGTTCTGCTGCAAACCACCACCAAGACTTTTTCCTTGCTTTCAAATGAAAAAATTTCCTTTCAAATTACATTGGGCCAACACCCAGGACGGGCCTTTTACCAATGATGTGTTAATCTTGTGATCTGTGAGTCTGAAAAAGGAGCTTCATAGCATTGGATGTGAGAAATTTCCAGCTTTTCAGCAGAATGCTGGCACTTGTTTTTAGCTCTCATAGGCCTTGAGAAGTCAAACCTTCAAACTGAAATGCTATTATGTATGGAAAAGCTATTACAGGAAAAATGTAAGACGTTTCTAAAATATATTAGTCACAAAGTCACAGCAGTGTTTCCCCCCCCCTTAATATTACTGGGGCTTGGCTCGGTACGTGCAACCATATGAAAAAAAGAGTATTAATACAGTTAGAGAACACCCTACAAATTTCTAACATATTTTTCCTAATGCAAAATATGCAGGAGGTTCAAAATGCATGATCGTTTCCTGTGGGATAGTCAGCATACCTTTTTTCTCTCTCTGTTACTTAAAACAACACAGCCAACTCTAGCTCAAGACAATAAAACTTTTATCCCACTCATCTCAGATAATTAGAAGCGCATATCTGACAATGCACATAAACACTCACATTCATCCACAAGAGAAAGTGGAAAAGAAGGTTACTGGCAGAAAAGAATAAAAATATAAAAGGGTCTAGGGCTTGGCAGGAGTGAAATTGGGCTTAGTGCTGCAGAAATCCAGGTGCAAGTGGCACTGTGAAAAACAGACACGTAGAAATGTTGGTAGAGCGGGAAGAAGAAGAATGTGGCGAGGTGGTAAACAATGGCTGTGTGTGCAACTGAGGTTGCAAAGAGTAAACCACAAGGCAAGGATGACACTAAGCACGCTCCTGAGGGAGCTGGCATTTTGGAGTGAAATTCCAAGCTTCAGGCAAGAGAGGAAATGTTTCTGACAGGTTGGGGCCTTTTAGGGTGGAGGCTTTCTGGTTTTAAATAGTAGCTGCTTAAAAAATGCTCACAAATGTGGAATAATTCAGAAGGAGAAATGGGCTAGAAATGAGGTATCCTAGTGTGATGCTCACCCACAAAGTATGTTGTGGTTATCAATACTCAGTAACCTGGTTGGACCTATAAAAGGTATTTAGGAGGTGGATTTCATCAGATCAACTCACGCTCTGTATCAAACAGGGAGACTGCTTCCATGAGAGGGAAAACACTCCCAAATTCAAGTCCACTCCTCTTTTGCACATCCTCATTGCAGAGCAGTCTCTCTGACTCTGCCTTTGTGACTAGCCTTTTATCTAGAGCACCAGAAACAAATGGAAAAGCCCTAGAAATAAACTTTGGGAGAAAAACAGAAACAGTAACCATCAATTTCAGCAAGAAATTACCCAAATAACAGGACTTTTTGAACTGGATAATTTCTCACAGTAGTGACAAACCACAGTAGTCAAACCACAGGAGAGCCATGTCCCAGTCAATTGACAGAGTTAAGAAACACTGTAGTTTTGGAAAACTTCTCTATCCTTGGAGTAATACTACTGAGATCAGCAATACTACAACAAAGATGGATTTGGCCTACATTCTTGCCATCTCTTTCCTCTCATCACCATTTTAATAGGAAACAAACAATGTTTTTAAAGCTTCAAACAAATTCCACAGAGGATAAAAACCAGCAAAACCCCTGTATTTTTCCTGAATCTTTGCAAATATTTAGACTTTTGCTTAACAGTATGACCTATCTCATACTAAAGAAACTTCACAGACTCTGCTCATGCCACTGGCAGCTGAGAATCTTATCTTTGTGGCACAGTGAGGAAATAATCCTCACCAAAAACTAAATGCTGGATGAAAAGTTGGGGGATGGGATGCGTGAGTGAGAGCCTCGTGTATGTTTTAGCACTGAAAAAGAACAACTGGTACTTGGAAAGAACTGTGGTAGTTCATCAAGCCCAGAACACACTGACACAGCCCAGGAAGGCTCCCTGCAAGGTGAGCACAAGAAAAATGAAACCTACCTGAGCAGGGGATCAAAACACAGGACTGCAGTCAGACCCTACAGCTTGTGACAGCAGCCACTGCCTTTCTGTAGCAGATAAAAAGGTTTCTGCAGTCACCAGCATCCCCCTGAGCCGGCTGTGCCTGGGAGCTCCCCACGTCTCCCTGTGCAGCAGGCATTTCACTCTCATCACAGACACACTTCCATGTACTCCAGCTACTGCCCTTCCCAGTCCTTCTCCCGACACATCTCCCGCGTGGCGTGCAGTGGGAAGGACAGCGCACACACAGCTGGCTCCCTGCCAGCCGGGGACTCCCTGACACAGGCAGAATAACTCTGCCATCCCCCACCGCAGGCAACTTGCATCAGATCTCCAGCTTCTTTTTGCCCCATTAATGGCAGAAAGGGAGCCGAGCCAAAATTAGAGAGGGCTGTCCTGTGACTGTGTGTTTGTCATACGTTTCCTTCTTTCAAGTTTTCTCCAATGACTAATAGCCTCTTTAAGAGTTTCAAACAAAAGTAAGCTATTCTAAGATGGAAATTGCTGGACATAGTGAGAAACATTTAGAAGTACTTCTTTTTATGGGGGCATAGGAAATAAAAAAGGAAAAAAAAACCCTCAACATTTACATACTTCAACTTTTCCAATAAAGGGAGGGGAAAGAATGTAAAGCATTTCATACCTAATTTTGTGAAAAAAATATTCAGTGATCTGCTGCCAAGATAAGTGCCTCTTTTGCTTTAACTAATTAGCACTATTACAGGGTTCAGTAGTGACATTTCAGCAGTAATTGATCCTCTGATGCAATTTTTGTGTATTTCAAACCAGCCAATACATCCAGCCAAGAAGGCTGTGCAGTGATGGAGGCTGGCAGGCAGCACGGAGGTAACGGTCACTCATGAGCGAGACCTTGGATCCCGGGACGCTAAACACACGCCGCCAAGAGGAGCCACTAGGACTCAGTATTCTGGAAAATCAGACCCCCTAATCCCTCCAGTTTTAGCACTTTCTACTGGCAGGTAGCACAGCTAATTTAAATTCAGGTAGTGAGTGTCCTAAACTTGTGTTTGTATATACTCACACAGGGAATTTGAACTTCCTGGCTTGCTCTGAAATTAGTATTTCATTTCAAATTTTGTGCTGACTCGGTGGGGAGGGAATTTGGCCTCATATTTTCACATTACTTCACACTACATACAGGGTAACATAGTTACTATATATTTCTTTCTCTTCGAAACCCTAATGTGAAAGGTTTTAATGTCAAGCGGCATGAAGGCCAGAACAATCTAAAAGTCAACATAGCTCCCACAGTATGAATTCAACCACAACAGACATCCCATCTGTATTTCATGGTATACCTTAATAATAATCAATAATACATTAAAGTTAGCACTGAACAGTATGAAAAAAGCAAACTACAAAGAGTCAGGGGCAGTTATGCCTCAGCCTTGTAGTCCACATGCAGAAACAGCACCTCCTATTTTGCATCAGTAAATAAACATCCGGGGTAAATATTTGCAGACAGACGGTTAATTAGCTATTTCTGTTCTTCAGGCTCAGCAAATAGTTTACTGCCTACAGACATTTGCACCCCAAGCCACTAGGTATAGCAATACGTGTGGGAAAGCAACCAGAAGCAGCTACCTGAAGAGACTAACGATGTGACATGGGCACAAGGAGATGCATTTTTCTCTCACTCTCACAACATTAGGGGGAAATTAATTACTCCATGGGTTAATTCAGAGCTGGGGTTTTTCCCACTCAGATGGCTATGCAGAAGCAGCCGAACCACTGAATGTAGGCACTTAACAGAGGGGCAAAAACCTCATGGATTAAAAACTGACAGAGACAGAAAACAACCTACATGAACTAATGGGGCATTTAACAGAACAAAAGTTACCCCTGAGTCTTCTAACAGCAAACTAGGACTGATTTTACAGAAGTCATAAATGAATTCATGACAGTCAAGACCAGCCAAAGAACTGTGAGAAATGCCAGACAGTTTAAAGTTAGCTGAGCATGCAGCAGAAACTCAGTACTGATGGATAAATCCAAGAAACTGTATATTAGAAGGAATACTTTGAACCAATCAAACATGTTACTGGCGTCTAAGTTAAATGTAACCACTCTAGGACACTTCGGCATCAGTTTGAAGGGGGGGGCGTGGGAAGAAGCATGTAATGAAAGGCAACATATTTCCAGCACAGAATGCAATAGGATTTGTTTAAAACAGATTATATTTTTGGATGCACCAGGCATGGGACAGTAAGATCATACAGTTCCACTGAGAACAGTGTGTTCAGTTCTGAAATATCTGTGTATCTCCAGAAAAATTTAACAGCGGTAGAAGGAGTTCAGAGATCAGTGATGGGATTAGCAGAAATGTGGAAAAACTTCCACTAAAAGCAACACTGAATGGATTGAAATTTTTTGTGTAAATAAAAGAGAGGCATGATAAAAAGACCATAAAGTAATCATAAAGATTATTATGAAGTTATAAAGATTATGTAAAACATCATAAAGCAAGTAAGAACACATGATTTTTTTTCATTCTATTAACCAGATGAATAAAAACAAATAAAACTTAATAAATTAATGACAGAAAATTTTAAAAGCCAAAAAAAAAAATTATATGCAGGTTAAATTAACCTGTGGAACCCCTTCCCACTGCATGCGATTCAGCCAAAAGTTCACTTTATAAACTGATTTGATGTCTGTATACCTATAAGGCTACCCAAAGACAACTTTGGGGGGAAAAAATATATACTTGAATTCATATGATGCTAATTCATTGTGAAATAGAGAGGACATAGGAAAAGAACAAGAATTTTCCTGTATAAGGAACAATATTCTATATTTGTCCGTGAATTTTTTTTTTTTTTGGTCTGCTTTGCTCTGAGAAGCAATTGTTGTTAGGCAGTCTGTAGCAAAGAGATTAGATAAAGCGGACTAATGGTATAATTTGCTGTGATAGGACAATGATTGCATACTTGGCCTATTAATGTGTTGTTGCTTTTAAAATAACATTCTCTTCTGTTATGGACAGCCACTGCAAGAAATGTACTTAACCAACTTTATTTGCAATGGAGTATTTTTCATTAGGACAGGTTGGAAAGATATCTCATGATTAAGTGAGCTCAGATAGAGCTCCAAAGAAGAAAGAAATATTCTTTACACCCAGACCAAATCCCGATAATTTCAGCCCTAAAAGTGTCTATAAGAAAATTATAAGTAACTGGGACAAGGAAATTAGAAGAAAAATGGAAATCCAACCTTTACTACAGCAGACACTAACATATATAGACTTTTGTTCAGCATTATAGAAGATTACAGTAGCAGCCTGGGGTATGTATGGACACACATAGTTTTAAATTCTGTTTATGCTCCTGGGAAATGGACACTTTTGTAAGCACACACACCTGCCGTTTCGCTACCATCCACTGCACCTCCTGTGCAAGACACCAGCCTCAAACAACTGCCACTTCCCTCCTAACACTACTGTTGGGTAACTGTCTCTCTGAACTCTTGCGAGCATGAACAGCTTCAGACTCCATCTCTAACTCTTCCCAATACTCGAATTCATCCTTCCCAACTACAGACACTCTATCAAGTACATGTAAAGATAAATATATGCAGACAGAAAGACAGACATATGTGAAGAACTTGTTATGCTTGATTATAATTCTATGAGGTCCATTTAGACTGTCGAATGTACTACAGGCCAACCTCGCACTCACCTCTGCTTGCCTAGAGACACATTGGTTTTTTTTCCCAAAGCCATGCTCTGTTTCCTAGCCCAGACAGTATTGCCCTTACCTTCTAAATCTATTAGGACAAACAACTACTAGGAGTAACAGAGAGACATTTGTTTAGTTCCTGTTGTGGATGCATGAGGCATAAAACCTTTGTATCTGGAGAGCACAAAAGCTGAGTGAACTGGGATACAGGCTTGAACTCTGTAGCATGAGATTTCAGTCTCCTTTTATTGATTACCAGCTCAACTTTTCCTTATCATAAAAATTATTACTTACACAGAACTCTTCAAAACCAGCATAGCTCTTGTACTCTCTATGCCCCAAAATGCTTTGGGTAAACCTTATCATCTGTTTGATGCTTTTGAGGTAGCTGAGGTCACAGAATTTGAGCTGCTCAATGAAAAACTCATGAAAGACAAGAAAAGAAATACCCTAGCAAGACTTCTTGGATCCAGGTCCTACGTGTAACATGTAGAGTCAGAAATGATCCCACAAACCTATTTTTGTTTTTCAAGAAAAAAAAGACAGCCAAAAAAGGCAAAAAAATAAAAAAAATTCGAAGTGACTACAGAGTGTCTGAGAAAGGATTTGCTCTTTCTCAAAAATGCCTGTAAGCAGTCCTAATGACTAGCTACAAAGACTTTCATTCCTTGAGTTCTACAAGTCACAGAAATTCGAGTGTCGCAAAGATATTGTCGAAGCCTGACACACTACAAAACACACCAGTGGAGATAGGAACAGAGAGACAGAGCACATTGACAGCATATCCAATTCATCATGACCTACGAGACTACCTCAGTAAATCAAAAAGTGACAAAGGATATCCACAGCCTAGGTATACCACCTATTACTGAGATGCATCTGCAACGGGGTGAAACCCAGGGGACTAACAATGCAGCAGTGCTTTCAAATCTGCCCAAACTCTAGGTCAGAAATTTGGTAAAATTAGTCCTAAACTATTTTCTGTGGCCTGTGATCTTTGTCATCTGAGAGCTGACTTCAGAAGATCCTGTCCTGATATATCCCAGCAGGATTCCAGCTTCCTCCTGGGTCAAGATTTTGAGTTACAGAAGTTCCTGAACAAATAAGGACATAAGGTTTTCAGAAACACTTGCAGTTTGGACTCATTTTTTTCCACCAGCTTCATTCTTCCTAATTTCCAGTCATTCATTAGCTGCTTACATATCTGCAAATGCCAAAGGGTGTTTCCAAAATAGTAACATCTAGATATTAAAGCTGTCTCATTTCAGTAGTAAAGCAAGCCTTTTTCCATGCTCTCATCACTAGCACACAAAGAGCAAGAATACCAAGATCCTCCTTAGACTTTGTTTCATTGTTCTTGCTGTAAAAATATCAAGTTTCTGGTCATTCACGAAGTGTTTATTCAATTAGTGAACTTTAGCTTTTTTTCCCTCAATCTATTTCCCATAGAGCAAGTTTTTGTCTAGGTTACATAGAAAACAGGAACATTGTTGTCTGAATGGTATGAAGCTGCGTCAGGGGAACTTCAGATTGGACAGTACGAAAAGGTTCTTTGCTGACAGAGCAGCAAAGAAGCTTGTTCCAGCTTGGTCACTGGAATAAGCCCCCCAGGGAAGTGGTCACAGCACCAATCCTGTCAGACTTCAAGGAGCATCTGGATGACATTCTTAGTCATATAGTTTAGTTTCAGGTAGTCTTGCGAGGAGCAGGAAGTTTGACTCAATAATCCTCATGAGTCCCTTCCAACACCAGTCAGTCTGATTCTATGATTCTGTGAATAAGAAGTGCCTTTCCTGCTCCTTTACCATTAGGACCTAGAGTTTTGAATTTAGGATAAGGATAATATCAATCATAGCTGTTATGATACTTGAGCCTCTTGCAACATTTTAGGATTTTCCATGGAAAACATCTGCCTTTTTAATAAAGTTGTTTGGAGACAACTGACCTCCCTCACCCAAGGACTGCTATAGGTCCAAACACAAGCTTACGATGCCAATGGAAAAATTCCATATGTGCCAAACAACTTTAAAATGAAGAGATATAGACCTTTGGAATTGCCTGATAAAGTTCTGGTAAGAAGAGTTTCCACTGCTGGCCTTTGTTTTAAAAGGGTCCTCTTGAACTTTCTCTGACTAAGAGTAATCTAGTTTTCTGTTAAAGGCTGGGGTACAAACTATCCCAGAACAGCAGATCTGTGCTGTCTTTATGGGTAAAGGTGGCTCTATGGTTCCTTTCTCCCAGAGCAGTGCAAGGAAGTAGTGCATGTTCTTCATCTTTGAGAGAGTTTACAAGGGAGAACAGAGCCTACAGATAAACTCCCTCGTTGGGCAGAACCCTGAACACTGTCCCTGTATGCTAGGCTTCCTGCACACAATCCAGCAACAAACCAGTAGTTATACAGTCGTGTATTTTACACATGTGAATCATGTGAACAGCATGGTTTGATTAATACTCTAGGATAACAATTTTAAATAGAAAAAAAATCACATTTTTTGTTAGGCAACCCTGGCGGTCAAACATCCACTTTTGGAATGAGGCTAGTATGTCACCGTGCATAGCTCCCATTAGCAGTATGTTTCCTATTCATGCATATAACCAAGGAGTGTTGCTCATACTCCTTGTATATGACAAAACCATTTTTTTCTGTTATTGTAACTGCCACTGCAGTAGGATGCCCAAGGCAAGGGAATCTGCACACTTCATCATTCAAGGACTACCTTTGCTCAATTTTTGTTTTCTTCAATACCCCCTGCCTTTAAAAGCTAAGGATTATTCTAATGCCTTCCTTCCCACTGGGAGAGTAGAACATACAGTTTCCCCCGAGGCTACAGTGCACAATATGCTGTGTATCTGTCTGCTGCAGTACTAAAGGGTTGGCACCTTCTGATGCAGACCAAGGGGGTCATTTCTACGACATCCTCCTTCATGGCTGTCCACAAAGCAAAGGTCTTGAAGTTCTCAGCAAAGCTTCACTTTTTTTATAAATCAGCATGAAGTTGTACGATCATCAGTCTGCACTATCTGCCTGTATCAAGTACACCAGTCTAAAAAGCAGACCGTCAGGATCGAAAAATATTACAAGCCACCACTTGTGGCTTGTATTTAAAAAAATTTCTATATAAAATTTATGTTTTATCAACATAAAGCCCCTACTCACATTTAACGTAATTAATACCTATTTCCTGTTGTACCGTATTATATTTTGCCCACAAACATACACATGGAAGTTTATCCAAAAAAATATGTCTCCTGCATTGTGCCCAATTCTTGCTGAAACCAACAGAAATTGCATTACTTAGCATTTCACACCAGCATCTTCACTATCCTCTCTTATCCTTTTCGGCTCCAGTAGTATCCCAATGGAGAAAAAAAAGAAGAAATGAAGAAAATTAATTTGTCTAGCAATCTAGATATATATAGAGCAAACATAGTCTCAAGAGCTGTGTATCAAACAGCTCAAACCTCAGTCCTGTATATATAAGGTCTACAAGTTCTTATTCCCATTAACTCTCCTATAAAATCCCAATTCTGGCATTTCGTCTGGATGGACTAATAAATGCACAGACCAAGGAAAAGTTTCTTCTAAATAACTTAGCAAAAACAATAGCAAAGCTGAATTACACATATCCATGTCAAAATATAACTTTCCTGCCACGTCTCACTCTTTTTACTGATCATTCTTAAATACGTGGAAGAGAGTGTGGAGACAAATCTCACCTGGGAGAGTCTGGCAAACTAATTACAATTTTAGAAAAGACACCTGTAGTGAGTTGCATAATATCAGCTAAAATCTCCTAAGGGTAACAAG
The DNA here is from genome assembly GCA_013398855.1 of Mohoua ochrocephala. Lineage (NCBI taxonomy): Eukaryota > Metazoa > Chordata > Aves > Passeriformes > Acanthizidae > Mohoua > Mohoua ochrocephala. Next base: position 32,621 of record VZTA01017584.1, on the reverse strand, counting down.
AAAATCTATGTTGCAAGGCCGGGAGGGAGTGGCTGCTAAATCCATAGCTGCAATCTATTAGTGCACACATACATATGCACTCACATTGACATAATACTCTTAACATACACTACACACTGCATCTCTACTTCGAATCTCAGTCAGAAATAATTACATATTTCTCTTAATGTCAGAATGAAAGAACTCCAGGCACAAAAAAATAGCTGTTATACAGCCATTTTGTGCGTTGAGCATACTGAATAAATGAGGCTGATCCTCTTTCTGCTGCTTTAGCTCTCCTCCTTGCTCACTTTTCCTGCTCTGCAACAGGACCTACTAGCTCGGGCTCCACTGGGCAGGCTGCACACTGCAAGTAGTCTGGTACAGCCTCCTTTCCAAGAGCAGCCTCACACACCCTTACCCAGGACAGCACAGAGACTGGGATTCTGGACAGCATTTCAACGGAAGAACATGAGGATTCTTTAAACTGTGATTTCAGAACACCTCCCTGTTTCAGCGGTGTACCATAAGCTGAACACAAAATATGATATTTTTTAACAAGGACCATTATGTAGGACAATCTGAGAGACAGACATCTGAATATCAAATTAAATGTACATAAAATATAATGTGAAAATGTTTTCTCTACTGTTTTATTTTAAATTTATCATAAAAAAAGGATAATTTTGAAATCGCTATTTTACTAGCCAACAATTTTTTTTGTTAGTTTGGGGTTTTTTGGGGTTTTTTTTTAATAAATGTTCTTCTCTATAGTGTACAAGTACATACAGGCGTATTCATTATTTATAGCCATGACTACACAACCTATGCACAGCTGTGACTAGGCAGCGCGTTCTTCGAACACCGGTGTCTCTTCATACATGTAAGCACAACAGCATAATCTGAATTACAGTAACTAAACCTTGCAGTGGAAATTAAATTTCATAAAACATTTAAAACCGTAAGTGAACATAAATCTCAAAGGAGTATAAAAATTGAAATACCTTCTATCCTCTATATGAGGCTTGTGTTGAGGAACAAATTAGAATAACTTTTGCTTATCACTGAAAAGAGTTTTCTTCTAAACAAACAAGAATAACACCAAGAAAAGCTTGGTTTGGCTCCTCAGGTGTGCGGACATATTCCAATTTCCTTTCCACAGTGATTTTTATGCAAATCGATGCTGCACAATCTCCTGACCTCTTTTACCATCATACTGGGACAATGACAGTTAAATAATTGGACTGGCATATGTGCAGGATATTTGATTTTATATTAAAAAGTTAGTGGAGGACAATTGAAATGAAAAGAATGTGACTTTCCGTTAATTCCAGGCTGATCAAGTACCAACATTTCATGCCAAACAGAGTAAAGCAAACAAAGTGATTTGGGCTGTTAGCCCATTCGTCCCCATATGCATATACTTCGCACCCCCCTCAGTTGTTAATTCCTAACAACAATGCTTTCATCCAGAACAAGGATAATGAGAAAAAAACCAAGCAGTGCTCCTTGGGGAACTGTTACACTAAAAGTTACCTAAGGACTAAATCCCACTTGTGCCTCCTGCACGTGATAAAGATGAGCAAAGCATTCAATATTCCTGGCTGATTTAAAACCCAAATATGCAAACAGCATTATGGAATCCAGACAGACTATTCTGCTTCGCTGATGACAGATGCAGAAAAAAAGCTGGTCTGATTAAGCTTTTGACTTTGAACCAGCAGAGAAGTGGACACCTCGCTTCAAAAAAGCAATGCAGAGCCCCAGCTGAGGAGCAGGTGCTGCACGGTATTTGCCTTTCCTGCAGAGGATGCTAGCTAGCAGGACCAAGCAGCTGACCATGAAAATTCTTGGCCCTAAGTGACCCAAAAACAGATTATAAATCCATCCTATAAAATATAGTAAAAGGCCCGTTTGTTCTTCCACCCTTTCAATATGTGATGTTATACATTTGTGATTATCTCATTTTATTGGGCTCTTTAGAAAGCTGTTTATGATCATTTGCGGACAAAACAAAGGCTCATTGTAAACTCTCTTTTAAATAAGTTGGAAGGTCAATATGAAACAAAGGGCAGCACTTTCATAACTGCTTACATGCAAACTATGCTTGTGTGTGTAATATTAAAATGCATTTCAGCAAAGGGATAGAGTCCTAGCTAATTACAAAGCTAACATATAATAGTATTGCATTAGCAGCCCAAGAAATTCCTATTGAATTGCATACATCTGAAAATAGAAAGACATGCTTGTGCTGAAACTTAATTATCTTGGCAAAAACTGTGAGGGCTTGATTCTCAGAAGACATAAACACAAAGCTCTGCTTTACACTCCCAAGGATCTAATTCTTTGTTTATTCAGACAACCTCCATCAGATGAAACTTACCATTTGGATTGACTAATTTGCCTTCTTATTTATAGTATCTACAGCTAAGTAACACAATTACTGCTCGGTTTGTGAGTAGGGAAAAGAATACTTCTGATCCACAAACACAACGTCTGAAAGAGACAATCGGCGTGCTCTGCCAGGTTAAAAAAGTTAATGCCGTTGCATTCCACTCGAGGCAAAGAAGACAAGCCTTTTTCAAGGACAGGTCTGACTGAAATGCTTTTTTATGGGTTCAAAGTAAAACGCTATGGTAAAAAAATGAATACAGCTTTGTTTGTTTCTTCAGTCATCGTTAGCAATAGGCATAAGGGTATTCTGGTTTTGAGCCCATATGGAAAGACCATCAACACTTTCTGCTTCTGGGTCCTTTGCCAAAATACCATATCCCACATGCCTTTTACCTTAAAACATAAAAGAAAAGGTGTTGTTCTGGTCAAATAAAGAAATAATTTTTACTAGCATACGTCTAATGTTAAAGCTGCCTAAATCCTGCCAAAGACATTACAACACCATCTGCAAAACAGATTTTCATTAAATTGATCAGTTTAAAGTGAAGCAGCTAGGCAGATGATGCTTTTGAGCTAACCTTTAACCTTTAACCTTCTTAAACTGAAATCAGGTCACTCCTTTTGGGTAATATCTTTGCTGCTTGAGAACATGGGAGGTAAAGTGATCTACCAAAATTTAAAAATCATAGCATTAATAGTGTTGTGGATCAATATTTTGTCAATAAAGGGAAAACCAAGGTAGATCTCTCACAGCTGAGTATTAGTCTGCTAACTGCTGCCTGTTACTTTTTCTGAGCTCCTAAATAGTCGCATACACAATGTAAACTGCAGTAAATAGACAGTATAAAAGCGATGACTATTGAAGGTATTATCAGTTAATTGAATGATATTTTTGATAGACTAACTTCAAATATTTATTTGTGATTAGAAATTGATCATGTCCTTCAGCTAAGTAAACGGTTAAGTAAATTTTCAGCCATCCCAGTTTACTTCACAAAAAGGCTACCCTGTACTTATTTATTTATTTATTAATAAAAGTATTTGGAAACTATTTTATGAGCACAGGACATGATATATGTGGCTCCCTGAATCAAAAGCTATTTGACTAAGCTACAAAATGGCTGCCTCAAGAGCAGCTCCAGCTATATGTATTTTACATCCACAGAGACAGATCACCATCCTGCCTCAGCTTCCCAAATCTGCAGAAGCCGAATGCTTGCTCTTGCAGAATGGAAATGCACTCTGTTGCTATAGAAGCTTTCTCTGTTTACTTGTGGAGTCACTGAATGCTTCTTGATGGATGCTGCCAAGAACTTGCAACTCTTCTGTGGTTTAATTTGCTAATATTGAGCTCCACAATTCCAAAAGTAAGTCTTTGGGAAATTCATTGAGGCCAAGCTGAGTTCACTCAGGGTAAGGCCGTCTTTGTTCTGGTTCCTAGCAGCCACATTACCCACACCATTTGAATACTGCACTTCTGTAAGGAACAACCAGGCCATTTCTTCTTTAAATAACTTAGAAAACAGCTAAAGGTTCCACTTTGCCGCATTTAGAATCTAACTCTAAAAGTGACATTTCCGTACTGCCTAAAATTATACAGCTTCAGAAGAGGAGCTCTGATGTTCATGGTCGCTTTAAAAGTTATGACTATGAAAAGACATCCTTTTATTCCATCAATAGTTAAGCACAGGGAGAAAAATCAAGCTGTTAGGGCAACATTTATAAAAAGAAAATTCACAAAACAATAACATCTAAATAAATATAAATGACTAAAGAAAAACTTTGAGGTACTTGACAAAGCAAAGGAACAAAGTCACAGATTCTTTTCCTGTGCTTTCAGATGGTTTTAGTATTAAAGTTTTTATTGCCAAACTATATTCACAGCACCTTAATTTTAAAAGAGTTAAGAGGAGCTGCTTGAATATAAACACAATTCATGAATATTCGATATCGCTCCCAAGGCATATATCTATTATTCATACAAATTAATGTTCTTTTTTTTCCTTAGGTGCTCTAAAAGTTTATCTGATGTATCAAGAGAAAAAGAGTTTACAACTCTCTTGGTGTCAACAGCTTCACCAAGACCTGACAAAACTATCAAGTCTGCTAGCAGATAACAGACTTTCAAAACCATATTTATTTCAACCTTGAGGCCTGAATGTACACTTAAGAGTAAAGTTTTCTGGGTGATGTACAGAGGCATTACATTCTGCTCTAGAGCACACACATCTAGAACATTTTGGTCACTTGGGACACACCGTAGCACTTCATGCCAACCCCAAACCCTAAAAAATAATACTAATACTCCAACTGATATTTTAAATGTGACATCACTTTCCTTCAAATTAACCTTAACATGAAATTATATAAAAATAGTGTATGCATGTGTATATGCTAACTGCTTTCTGAGAGTCATTAAACCTAGGCGGGGCTCAAATTTTCAAGCTTCTCTAAGAAGTCATGAGGGACAGAAACTTTTTAAAAAGCTGAGATACTCACTAGCAATCCTAGGGAAAAGTCCTTTAAAAACACATACATCAGGAGAGCTGGAAGCCTATGGTTAACAGCCGGACACTTTCAACTGTCCTACTTAGGCCATGAAGCCTAGAGGGTATCTGGGAGTTTATGGAATCCGTTTCCACCGGGCTGTCCTCAACTGATTCAAAGACTGAGCTCCAGAGGCTAGGGATGGTCCCTCCCTCCCTGAGTACGACAGCTGCACTACATAGGTGCTACTGAACTGCTCCATCGAACAAACCAGGATCTGGCAAAGAAGTAGATTCAGCAGCAGGACATTTTTAAGTGATGAGGGCCAAGAGCTAATACTCTCTCCCTCAGCATTCCACATCAAATATGTTGTAGGACACGCTGCAAACCCAAACATATTTGAGAAGGTTTCTCTGAGGGATCGGGTTGAGTGCATGAAGAGACAGAACTGTTTTGAGTAGATAGTTTGTGTACCTTGTGACTATAGGTTTTGGTTTTTTTAAATTAGCAGCTGGCATCTTATTTTCAACAGTTTCAGAAGCTTTGGCAGTAAAGAAAAGCCATCTGAGAAAAGCCTTCTGCCTTCCCTTCTCTTACTCCGTCATTCCTAGCTGTGGCACCATTTGCAGTAGCATTTCTTTGAGTGGTGGCATTATAAAACAAATAATTGAAATAACGCAGGTTAACACTCCAAAAAACAGATGGGGACCGAAATTTTTTAAAAAAAAAAAAACAAACAAAAACCCTGACTTAGAGTGTGGCTGCACAGTGTAAATGGAGGGAGCAAAGAATGGCTTCACGGATGACAGGGAGCAGGAACTTCTAAAGGGAGTTTTGCTGCTGAAGCAGGCTAACTGTGTCACCAGAATCTCAGCTCTTTTTGTACTTTTCATAACAGGATGTTGGATCTTAAAAAAAAAAAGCAAAAAATATCACCCTCTAGAATTAAGGAAAAATGCAATGTAAATAAAATACATAATTAAATTAGCAGAGCAGCCAAAACTGTGGGACAGTATAATAGACCAAAAGTTGTGTTACTGCTATTTTTGTTCACAGCAGATACACCAAGGTTACAACTATCAGGTTATGAAATGAACATCTATGTTACTGCCTGTGCAGGATGTGTTAGCTCAGACCAACCATTTGAACATGGCTGAATACCAGAAAAATGTTATTTCTTGCTTAAACTAGAGGTCTGCTGACACTTTTCTGTATTTGTTCTGGATGTACAGGTTTTCAACAGGATTAGAAAACCAGCATAGTTGCTGTAATCAGCAGATGACTCCTGATAGTTTAGTTATCACAGATTTCTAGTATAAATCAATAGATAACACTTGCAAAATGGATTTTCTAATCATATTTAGAGCTTGTTACAGTGACTAATGGTTTGCAATATTTCCTGAATTTTTATATCCCCTAGACAAAAGAAGTTTTTAATAAGTTACAAAGTTATTCATCTTGGAAATGAATGTGTTATATTTTGTACATGAACCAAGACAATCAAGCCAATCCAGTAAACACACTGCAGAAAATAAGTTACCCCATAATTAGGGTTTGGAAAAAGTCATGACAAGTTGTGTAATAAATGGTATTCATCACTCCCACATATTCATTATATCCACATAGTTTTTTCCAGTAAAGATAAAAATATAGTTGCCATTCTACTAACATATTTATCTACACCACACCCTTTCATGTTTGTGAAAAATCATTACTGGTTTGGAAAAGAAGGGCAGACAAAAGGATGACAGTGCTTACTTTTGAATATCCTTTGTAATAATGTGGCATATTGCATGTGCTTACTGAAAATACCAATGTAAAATAACTTGGCTGTGATACATTATGGCTGCAAACAGATACATATGCCAGAAAGTGATCTCCTTTCCCTATGCACCGTAGGGAAAAATCATCATTTTCCATAATCTCTGTCAAGCTTCTGATCAAAATGTAATGGACAAAGTCTGAAAAGGTTATGAGAGATGTAAAACACCTCTGGTCATTTATTACGAGAGAACTTTTGAAAAAAACAACTTATGGACCCCGTGTTTGCAGGAAGTGCATCCTAAATGACCCCCAGGTGACACAACAGCACTCGTCTGTAGCACTCCTCCCTGACTAACCTGCAGCTTTTGTTTGACTATTTGCACATTCAATAAACATTTACTCCACTAATTAATCGAAGTCCTGTTTGATGAGCCCTGGAAGGGTTAATTTCCCAGCCTATTTGGTGCTGGCTGGAGCTGCGGTCACAGACTTACCTTGTAGAGTTTCAGGGCTGCCTCGTGCCTGTGATTGGTAGTATGTAAGCGCAATTTATCCACGCTGTTGGTGTAATAGTCACAGGCGTTACATTTTAGGTGAACTGGGTTGCCAATGGCAATACACTTCAGCCTCCACTCATTAGTTTTGCCGCCTTCTTTAATGTGAGCCACCAGCTGATATTTCTGCATATGTTTGTCAGTCTTGCAGTGGAGCTGGAAGTTCGCTTTGAGCTGAGTGTTGTAGTTACAGAGCTTGCACTGGTAGATGTCTCCAATTACAGCCCTCCACTCCTCTTCGGGGAGTGAGCGCTCACTGCTCACATGCACACTTAGGGCCTCCAGGCTGTCAGAGGTGAATTTGTTGCAAACAGCACACTGGAATAGCTTCAGCGCTGGGTCACTGATATAAGGTGACAGCTCTCCTGCAGTAAGGAGGGACAGGTCATCACCCATTAGCTGACCACTGGCAAGCCGGATTTCAGGCGGCAGCTCATTATTTA
>VZTA01017584.1:17500-20000 GCA_013398855.1 Mohoua ochrocephala | reverse complement strand
TCTCATGAATTTTACACTAAAGCAGTAACCAATTTATCAGATAAGTTTTCAAATTAAGCACAAAAGTTTGATCACATCCTGAAAACTATTGGTTTAGATATCTGAAGCATTAATGTTTTCTACATCTTCCCATTCACAAGAAAAGGAAACCTAATTTTAAAATTTTGCGTAGCTGGACAATAGAAGTTTATATACATAATAGACAGGTGGTATATCCCTGCATAAAATCACTCGGTGTGATTTTGAGATTAAAAAAAATCCTTCCCTAGAAAGGCTTCAGTGAAGGTCACTGAGATACTAAGTATGAAGGATAGCTGCTTAATTTTTTTTAAGTGTAATCAAATCTAATCTTGTCAGCTACATCAGAGAGAGGAAGTGATCAGTTTAAGATACATCAGAAGATTTGCATAGAATGAAAATGAATCAAAATTAGTTTTGGTATCTGAGATGGCTAAAATGACAGCCTAATTGCTCCTGAATCAAACGTCACAAAGCTTGGTGTGTAATTTTAATCACTGATGAGAACCAGGTTAAGTTTGCTCATGGCACACATGCAATTTAAAAACCTTTTGAAATAATCTGATCGCAATGAGCATGAAAACTTAATAATTCTCTAATTAGTCCAGAGACAAGCATGTTTTCCTTCCCATTTGGCAAATCTGCACAAACAGCGTATGCATCCTGAGGAAAGCCTTCACGTCTAACACATTCTCCTCCGAAGGCCTTATCTACAGATAAAAAGCTGCACAAGGAAGAGTTGCCCCAGAAAGCAACTCCCAGCTCCTTCCATCTGTAGAGGACTGGTATAAATGTCTTCATACTGGTATCTCTCAACTCTGACACAAAAGGATAAACAATGCTGGTACAAAGAATTTTTACATGTATCCACTCAGCAACTGCACTTGTGAGGCGATTTCAGTCACATGCAAACACACACGCAAGCGTGAAGACGCACCCAGCTGGCACACAACATGCATCCAAGAAGTCTTTTGGGCCATTGCACAGAAGAAGAGGCACCAGTACTTCTGTTTTGTTTCCCAGCAATGATACAGGGATCCACGTGCAGTAACTCTGTCCTACCCAGTACCATGAAAGGATCAGTCAGGTTGAAACCTCTTTAGTAGGTAAAACTAACTGACAAAGAAGGAGTTAATACAGCAAATGGAACCAGATGCAACTCCCTAAAACTATTCTAGCCCTATCTGAGGCTTTCCATCTAACCTTTGCTGCTTGAAGCAGGCTTTACCCATACTGCAGCGTATTATGGTATCCCACAGCATCACAGGGTCCAGTACACACAGAGAAGCAGTTGCCAGTTACAGTCGTGGGCATGCACACTTTACTGGGGCCAGATGGCATTTATGAGCAGTAAGTAATTTTAGGCAGATACAAAATGGGTTCTGCAGCGTAGCATCTCACCCTTTCCCTGCTTCCCACAGCCCTGCGCTGAACAGTCGTGCTGTTGCAATTTTCTCTTAAAAGATTTAGCAGAAGTAAACTATATTTTTAAACTTTCCATCACATAGTCAAAGTGAAAAACAGAATCAGCACAGTAACAAGTGTCATAACATCTTTTCTGTTACTTAATCAACATTTTTAAATAAGCTGCACATTTATAGACGTCTCCTTATATAACTTCAGTATTAATCAGTACTAAACAATGACATCAGCCCTCTGATCACAATTGTATAAACAAGAGTATATTTCATTCCAATTAAAACAAATACTAAATCTTTGAACTGACGAACAGCACACAGAGAAACCGTAATGTATATTTCCATACTTGAGCTGTTTACAGTCTTTGTGGCCATGTTTGCTATCAGATAAGGTAGATGAAATCATTATACCTTGATGAGGAATTAAAAATTACTGGCATAACTTACTGATTGTACATAACATATGATGGAGCATGCATCCATTAGAGGCTACAGCATCTTCAGTATTGAAAAACAAACAAAAAAAAAATCTCCTCCCCAGGGACCTTCTATGAGAGTTATAACAAAGTTTCACAAAGTCATAGATAAAAAAATTTACAAGGACTGCCTCAGAACAAACATTTTTCCACAAAGTCTCTACAACGGATTTCAATCCTCTTTACAACACCAATCACAATGCAAACCATACGGTATAAAGAAAAACCCCAAAATGTATATATATTAAGCACGTATCTGTATAGCCTTAAGACACCAAGAAAAAATCAAATCTCTGCCAATGCTATCAGCTGAGTTCACAGAAATACATACCTGCCGCTCTGCTTAGTGTTTAAAGTTCTCTCAGTAATTCACAAGGCCACCAACTTTGATCATATAAATCCTTTTCTCGGAACTAATGGCCAATATACAGAAAACCTTAAATTGCTAACCTCTGCTTTCCTCCTGGAGAAACTGTGCTCTAAACTCTGCTCAGCTAAATTACAAAAACCCACCTACAGCCAGATTTGCTAATGAAAGGGGGTGCTTTCTGAACAATAGGAGAATTCCTCTGCATTTAAAATGCAGAG
>VZTA01017584.1:0-15000 GCA_013398855.1 Mohoua ochrocephala | reverse complement strand
ACACAGGTTCTGCAGTGATTACTTCATTAGTGATGAAGAATGGCCTAATCAGGTAAAGTATTGCTAGAAAACTCTTGTTTGCCAATACCAGGAGAAAGCACCAACTTTTTGCCTTTCTTTCTTTATGGAGAAAGGTGCATCTGAATGATAGTGACCCAGTGAACATCAGAGCATTAATCACCTCCCTTTGTCTCATCTATGCAAAGTAGGATTAGAGTTAAAATGATGACTGCTTAATCCCTTTGATTTTCTTTTACTAAATAAATATTAATCTACAAATCAATCAGATCCTGTATTATAACACACACAATATACACTACGAAAGGTTATGTAAATTACACTCAATTTTACAAGCATGCCATTAATGGAAAGAGCCCCCATGCTTTTCCTTTTCACTCCCCAAACCCCTATTAAATTTGGAAGTTCAAGTTAATAATCCCACTAAATATAAAGCTTAGCTATTGAATCCATATTCCTTTTTCCTTTAAAGAACTTCACTGCATCAATCATTTTAGAAATTAATAAATCATATTTACTGTGTTTATTCATATGTCAATACTCCCAATCTGTAAAGCTTTCACCATTTAATCTCTTTAACGCTGACTAAAGTTAGTTTACATTAGATGTTGTTTTAAACTCACGTGGAACTAAATTAAATAAGAGCATCTAGAAAATTAATCCTAATTATCTTCATGAAAAATAATGCTGCCTGGATCCATCACCTGTTCTCACACACTATGAAAGAGATCATTTGCATTCACAGCTCTTAAGAAAAAATTACAGGAATGTAGATTTTTGCTTCATTAAACTTGGGTCTGATTTAACAAAAATGTAATATTAACACAAGTAAGTATACTAAAAATACTTTAATGATATAAAATAGAGCAGTATAATCTTCTAAAGTGTGAATTATCACAAGCTTTGTGATTTTACTGAAGTCTGAATGTGCCCTCTGTCAGCATATTCAGAAGGTAAGAATGGATTGCAAAAGTAACAAATAATGACTAGGGAGTCAGAGTGGCTCTATACTATTCACCTAACCTCTTTGTTGTCTCAAAACAAACTGTGAAATAAACATTACAGTACTTTTTTGCTTGCATGCTAAAAATGCTGCAATTATCTTTCTAAAAGTTACCACGAGGGAGGTAGTCAAGCAAACACTCCAGGTCTCGGGGAGATACTACAACTCCAAGTAAGTTCAGAAAGAGTCTTGATGAAAACAAAATATAAAGAACCTTGCTTTTGAGCAGATTTACGAGACTGCAAGACTCTCCTAATTATGCATCTGGAATGGAAAAAAAAAAAAGCTGTGGTATTGTAAATCATGTTAAACATTTAAATATTACTCTGTATTAAAGTCAGCCTGGTCAGTGAAAATACAGGATGTTTTTTAAACAGTTTAGTTATTAATAAAGCACTTTTTTTCTAGAATATTATCATGGCAAATTTGTTTTGTATTGCCAAGATCAGCTGGGCATTTTGTTTTTATTATGCATAGTCTTTTGTCATTTTTTTTGTTCTGCAAGTTAATTTGACTGCTGTGCATAAGTGAAGTGAGCAATTCAGTAATTAACTTTGGTGTTTTAAAATGTATGAACTTTAATTAGATTTCATTATAAACAAACAAATGTCAACCATAATTATAAGCTCCTTGGTTTAACCACATATTATCCCTTTTCAAACAAACTTGATGTCAGACAAATTAAAATCAAGCAGCCAGCAATTTTGAGTTGAATTTTACATGATCTGCCAGTAACCTGATTACTTTAACTTCAATATCATTACAGGAAAAGTATTTCAAGAAAAATAATTACAAGAATTCCAACAGGAGACAAGCTTAATTGTATTGATTCAAAAGATGCATGTATATAGGAACCATGCTGGAGGAATAATGTTATCTTAAATCTACAGTTACTATTAAAATTATATTGTCTGGCATGAAAAAGGCAATTTGAGATCAGTGTCTGGAAAAGCAGAGATACAAAAACTAACTGAAATAATTATCTTTACACCATTATACTTTAAGCAACAAAATATCAATGAGGAACAACTTCAAGGCATGAAGGTTTGCAGGTTTATTTACTGACTGGTGTATCTATTAGTACCAGGAACAAGTGGAGCTGTCAGGACATAATGAAGGTAAATGATTAGTTAGCACAGAGACTGAGCTCTTCTTCAATGCAATAAGAGTTAATTAAAGTTTACCACCAAACATCAACCAAAGCAGGATGTTGATCAGGTTTCAGCATTAAGTGCAAACAGACAATGGTTGGCAGCAATTAGTGCAGCTATCAAATGACATGCAATTATAATTATACATTTAAAACAGCTAAAGGCTTGTGGAAGGGAGGGAAGAATCCCATCAGCTTCTTTGACTATGTACAGTCAAAGTGCAGGAAACAGGTATCAGATATATCACTTCAATATTGTAAATCAATAGAATTAAACAAAAAAAAAGGTTGTACAAGCACATTATCTGAAAAAGGACAATCCACTGTACATGAAATGGAAGAAATCTGCAGGCGACTCCTAACAAAGATAAGTACTAGTTAGATTAAATAAATTACTTTACTGCTGCCACTCACACTGACACGCATAAACAGGGAAGTGTTTGGGGTTTAAAGACTGGTGGCTGCAGCTTTACTACATATTTTTATGCCAGACTCAAGGTTACATGGTATCTTTAGTCCCTGTGGCCACATTCACAGCATGAGAAGGCCCAGAAGGACCCCGGGCCCAAAGCCCATGACCACAAGAGCTGGTTTCACATGCTAGCTGCAAGCCTGCTGCGAGGAAGTCTGGGCTTACCAGAGGCAATCGCCTGGTACCTGAGCCACAGCCTAAGGCTCTGCCACACATCCCCTCCTCTCCATCTCCTCCAATCAGCATGTGAGCCAGTTCTGCCTGCTCCCAAACTTCTGCCCGAGTTTTGGGAAAGAAAAAGGAAGTGAGAGTTTTCCACCACGGACAAATGCTGTGCATCGCGCAGTAGCAACGCGGACGCGCGAATAATCCAGAGCGCAGCGAGGGCCGGCGCTGCCACCGCCACGCGCTGCTCCCGTTCGAAGGCCTTGTGGAATGGTGGCAGCTACTAGATCAGTGATACAACGGAGGCGGCAACAATTTTCTTCTCGGTCTCCCATTAAAACCAAAGGAAAGATGATAAACTTGCAGCAGCACCGTTAATAGCAACACCAAACAAAGGAAAAACTGCTCTCAGCCCAGCGCTGACAGCCTGCTGAACGCCCTCAGCATGGATCTGGGAAGTTAAAACACCCCCAGTTCTGCAGTATCAAACACACGGGACACACAGCAAAGCAGGTAAATAGCCATTATTAACTGGTGCAGCCTGACAGACAATTAGCTACACACATCCAGTATCCGGACAATTCTCAGTAACTGCTCCACGCACTGGAGATGGAATAACTCACTCCCACTCACTCCTCTTGGGCTGGCATAGTGCAGCTAATGGGATTACCTGTAAGCACCCACACCGTTCCACACCAGCTGAATGGGTCTGGCAACTAGGATCCCCACCTCAAAGAAATCAAGATCTCTTCAGCACTTTTATGGACAACGCGGAGGGAAAAGCACCCCGCTCTTCCTAGGTATGTAACAGGAAGCAAGACAAAGCTTTCCAGAAGACAAGTAGCAGGTTTCCAAGAAAGCTAAGCTGTGACAAATTAAAACCTGATGATGAGAGGAGCAAAGGGGTTAGACAGTGGGATTCATTGCTGAAGGATACCACTGAAATCATGAATCTACCAAGGTTAAAAAAAAAAGAACGGAAACTGGCTGCCAAAATTATCCAGAGTTATTGTAATGAATGTGAACAAAATAAAAACAAAAATATAAATGGTAAGGGATATTAAATCTTGTTTTTCAGAGGTCTAAAAAATTTGCATTTGCAATCTTGCCAAGGCAGGCATATACAATAGGTTATCCACATCTGCCTACTGTGATATTCTTCAGAAGCATTTTGCACAGACTAGTCAAAGACGGAAAAGGCTGGCCACCACAGAATCCCAGTTTGGCAATCAGTATGTTTTTATATTATGAATTACCCCCTGAGTAAAGAAGTGTCTACAGCGGGGAGACTATCCTTACATTTTATTTGAACTAATCCATGCAAAAAGATCATCAGCATCAGTTCATATTCAAATGTGGCAAAAATTTCCACTGTGTCAAATTCAGTAAACCTTCTTTTAAGACTGTAAACACCGTATTTTTTTTAATGCACTTTTTTCTTTTTTAATTTTAGAAGGAAACTCACGTACATATGCAAAATGCATTAAGATGGGTTTTGTTAGTATGTTGGCTACCAGTTGTGATTTTCACTGGAATGTGCACACGTTCACATTGCTAAAATTATTTTAATAAAATGCTTTACTGCTTTTCATAGTTCCTGGGCTGAAGCCTAGAGCAGTTCTACAGATTTTTTTTTTTCCCTAACAAACCTCATTTTCCCAACTAATTCTGTTATGCTAGGGATTTGTGCACAGAGTTGGCTAATCCCAGTATTTCCCTAGAGCTGCATCTAAGCTATGGCCCACTCCCAGCACAAAAGTGTCTCCAAAAGCCCTTTCGCCCCCTTCAGCACTGATACACTCATTGGTCCTGACATTTTCACTTCAGCCATGACAAATGAGCTGATGGCTGTGATCAGATTGCACACGAGGACTGCTTTATCAAAGACGTATCATTAACTCTCATCACTGTCTTCCATTATGACTCTTTTGGTCAAATCTGTTGTGAAAATGCAAGTCAGTTTAAAAACATAACCTAAACATAGCAACAAACAAACTTCATTAAAAAGCAGGAAAGAAAACCAGACTCGGACAGGATCAGAAAGAGTCTAGCGTTAACTAAATGTTTCTCTGGGGATTTAAGTAACTGTACTCAACCTCTGCCCCAGTGCAAACATGGCAGTTGACCGTCTTCGAAAGGTCCCTTCCCCCATTGCGGACTGTGAGCACTACTTTGCCTTTTTTAGAGAAACAAAAATATAGCAGCAGCCATCAGATATGTCTAAAAACAAAGTCAACTTTTTTTTTCCTTTTTAGTCTCTGAATCACTTCGCATTCTGTGTGTCTGCTCTTATCAAAATATGTTTCTCAAATAAATCCCTTAAAGAATATAAAATTTTCATTTGAATCACAGCCACATAATCACACTGTTTTCTGACTCACATGAAAAACACCAACATAAAGCACTGTCTGAAACGGAAATCGCTCGGCTCTCTATGAATACCACAACCTTTCTGTCAAGTTAGAACCTAAGTTCCAGTTACACGGTTCTTGTTACATCTAGAGGGTTTACAAAGTATATATTTGTTGTAACGTATTCTAGCAATTCATCTGAGAATACACATCTAGCGGAGTCAACTGTAACACAACAGATCTTGGGAATGGAGGTCATGCTTTGAGATAAAGTGCTATTCACTTTTGGACCATGCGAGAAGCTCTTTATTCCTGTTCTTATTGGCATCAGTTCCCCCTTACCAGAGCAAGAACAAAGCCAAGTGCTCGTGTGAGGTTTATGAATAAATCAGAGGTGAGCCACTTTAAGTGCTGCCCATGATTTCCTTGTTGACAGTGAGCACTTAAACAGGCTTCTATGACCAGCAACTCCTGGCAAACCTTAATGCCTCCTAATCTGTACCCTGCTTCATTTCAGGAAAGAAATGACCTACCCCAATTTTTCTCAAGTCTTCACCTTTTGGGCAACTACTGTCCCACCTTTTTAAGAAATTCACATTTGGAGACTGTCCTGTTTCAGTGCCAAGTTTTCACATAACACACAACATAAAAATCACCATTTTCTTCCCTGAAAACAAATGACAGCTAATAAAATATTATTATGCTGTGCAGCCTAAGTAATTCCCAGACAAACCATTACACAATTCAGCATTTGTTTAAATTGCATAGATTTTTAAATGAACCTAAAAGATACGCAGTATATTTGCCTCCAATTATTAAAATCATGTAAAAAATATGCTCAGAGCAGATTCAGCCCTTCTATACAGCTACAGCTGAAATCGGGAAGGTTTATAAATCATTACCACTGACTATGTTTTAAAAATTCAAACAGCCTCAAAATCTATTTTTAAATAATACTAACATTGAAAATCAAACTGATTTCAACAGCAAACTCTGTGCTGGGCCAAACAAATCCGGTCCGGAACATCAGAATCCAGCTGTGGCATGACACTAGGTGTTTCAGTGTGTACGTCTTTGATGCACAAAACCACTCAGAGACCTACGCTGTTCAACATTAAAGCTGTATCCTGCATGGAGAATAGATTTCGGCACGGAATGAAATCCTTCATTTTTAAGGACTCTCTTTCCCTCACAACGCCTCTTCTTCCCCCCGCCCCCCCTTTTTGACATGTCACCATCTCCAGATGGCTGAATTGACTCTGTAGTAGCTGAGTTATTGTCAGGCTCCCAGTTTCTGCTATATTTAAATACTAACATTTTTTTACTCTGCTGTCTCTTGTTGCCTTTCCACCCACTCGGGAAAAAGCTGTGATTTCAGTGAGCGTTCCCCTCGGGGCCAGGGGGCGGCTGCCTGGCAGCGCTGACCTGCCGCTGCTGGAATTGCGGCGAGTGCCTCAGCAGATGACGCTCTTCTTTGCAAGGGCCTGATCCAAACCTGGGGAAATCGATGAGGCGGCGCTGGACTTTGGAACAGGCCCTCAGTCAAAACTGGAAACTGCAAAAATACTGGGGGAACCACCCGTCAAGCGAGAGAGAAATCCACGGGCCAGACCAGTTAGGACTTAAAAACTCCAGTGATGCTTTTCACTGGAACTGAAATGTCTGTCCCAGTGCACTGGCAGACGACTCGGTGAGAAATCATATTTTTCTTCCCAACAGAAATCAGTTGCTCCTGCTGGAAAAAGTCCCAAAGCACATTGCTTTGTTTTAGCAGAGTGGCTCGTGCTTTTGTGTGCACGGGGTGGCACTTCCCACCCCAGAGATGACTGCACTGCAATGGCAAAAAAAATTATTTTTTTGTGAACAGTTTGTGAAAACTCAAAGGAACTGAGAGATTGAGGGGTGACATATACAACTAAATAATTTATTTTAGAAATGTTACATTTTCTTTAATTTAAACCCTTGGTGCCGTAAACAAAATCAATAACCATATTTCAATTAAAAAAAAAAAAAACAAAAACAACAGAAAAAGACCTGAGTGAAACCCACAGGATTAAATTCCCTGTTTAAGGAGCTACTTTTCACTCAGAACCTTATTTTCTGGAGTAGGAAAGGCATGGGAAGAGTTAGGTGGTAAACAAGGAGAATCTTAATTAAAGGTGGACGGCCATGGTTTCTCAAACAAGCAAACCACCTGCATTTGAAAACGTCATGTAACACCTGGCAAATCCAAGGATATTTTTTTCCCCTCTCTTGTTATGAAAGCGCTGGTCCTCTGAATACCAAAAATCAAAGGACCATCCCCAACAGATAGACAGAAGTAATGTTTTTGCCATGCAAAAGAGATTATTCTTATCTGTTACACTACCATCTTCTGGAACAAGTGTGGAAACAACTGGGATTACTCCAGGTTTCCATCAGTGCCCCAAACACTGGAGCACTACTACTGACAGGTGCCTTGTCATCTCAGATTAGGTGAATTTATAAGGCAGCCTCAGTGTCAAAACAGGGAGGAGCAAGCCTTCAGCAGCAGCCTCTCACAGACCCTCAGCTCCGCTGTTACCTGGTAAAAGGAAGGGAATTGACCCCCTCAGCCTCTCTGGAAAAATTCTTACTTACAGACCCTCTGGTGCCTTCCTTAAAAATGGAAATACTAGTACAAAAAGAGGAGATGAAACCTTTTCAATTTGATTTTATGGGACTATTGTCAAGTGGTAACTACAGGCCTGATTCTTTTTCCACTAATATCAAAACTATCTGTCTTGCCAGCTTTACACCCATGTTATTTCAGAGCAGTAATTGTTAATTTAGTTTGGGGCGAACGGGAAGAATCTAGTCCTTTTGGTTTTATGTGTCATAGGCACACATCAAGACAGGCCTTTCGTATGGATTTCTTTGTTGCAGATACAGAATGTTTGTCTATTTAAATACAGTTTTAAATGTACATCTAGTGTGCACGTCACTTGTTCTGCAGACACTGCTGCAGCCTATATGGCAAATGTTTGTTTTCAGAGTCACCGTGGTCTTTCATGTACATACCGCCTTTAGTTTGTGAACTATTGACCTGAAGGACTATAACACCTTCTTAGGAGCTGGGATAACCGATCAGATCACTGTGAGTACTAAAAGTCTGCTAGATTTGTCTGTAAAGAGATCCCAGTTTATTGTGTGTTTCTTTAAAATTTTTGTCAAAAACACAAAAAGCAAATAAAGTATAATTCAGACAAATTGCAATCTAAAAACGTATCTCTCTCTCCTTTTTCTTTCTTTTAATTGAAAGCCGATTCTGAGTAACGTGAACATAAAACAGAGTGTCTTGATATGGCAAACTTTTATTTTGACCATATAACTCAGTTAAACCATTCCTCAGAATATTTTTTTTAAGCAGAAAATGTAATTCCTCGACAAGTCTGCCATATTTCAGTCTGGCACAAACTTTTCTGGTTAGTTTGGAACATGGCAAAAGTTGCAACAATAATGAAAATACTGGTATAAAACTGCTATAGAGTGGCTATTAAAAAGGAATAGAGTGACATGTATTATACACTAAACTTCCTGCTTTTATTTACGCAAAACAAATTTATCTCTACAGGTCTGCAAAATCCCGCTATCAATAAATGTGTTTATTAACCCTTTCAAAAGCAACAACAAATCTCAACAACTGCCAAACAAAACCTACTAGGTTTGTTACACCTATTCGGTAAAAGCAAACTCATACGTGTCTTAGTTTCTCCTATCCGTGCATCTGTTCGCACGAATATATTTTGTGTTACATCTTATTCTTTAAAATCTTGAATCCCAGAATCTCAGTGTGCTGGGTTTCTGCCCATTCAGTAAGAATGCAGACATCACATAAGTTATTATTAACCCATGTGTTATCCAGTTCTACAGTGGCTGGAACTTTGCCAGAGACAACACATGGTGCTTGGTTAACAATATTTTAAAATATAAATTAATTTATTTTTTTAATTAACACATTTTTCTTATGGAAATACACTAATAGGCTCTTCCCAGAAGGAAAGATATACCCTAAGCATATTCCTTTCAAAGAAGTTTTAAGGAATTTCACAAAGTAAGCAGCAAAACATTCTAAAACCCCCAGAAGGTCTTTATCTTTGTTCGAAAAAAGAGAATTTTTGTGACTATTCTTCCCAAGCACCTTCTGCATTTACAGTTTTGATGCATTTACCCATAAGCAATCCTAATTTCTTAGAGGTATCTCCAATGTTTAAATATTATCAGACCAAGCCCAACACTGAACTAACAAGCATTTACAAATAAATGTTCTGCAAACTGGAAAAATCCCCCAAACAAGTTAATATTTAGTCTGACTACCAAGAGTTTTCCACAGTAGCTCTAAATCGGTAATTATGCTGACCTGATAAAAAAGAGAGCCTATTTAATATGCACACATACAAATAATTATTCACACTGCATTTGATTTACATACGTACAAAAGAACCACTTCCCACTTTCAAAAGTGGCTCAACACTTATGGTATTTTAACTGCCCTAATTACTGTTGAGAGAACATAATTAGAAGCACTGATCACATTGTCAACAGCTAACCAGTTGCAGCCCTGGCTGGGGGCCTGATCCTGCGCTGGCTGGAGACGAAGGGGGCCAGCACTGATTGCAGGAGGAGGCCAGGGCCCTTCTCGCCACCTGAATCTACAGGAATCCAAGTGTTTTAAACAACCTGCGTGCGCTGACACAGTCCCGCTGAACGCCCCACTCCTTATGTGCATGTATCAATTGCTATTTCGGTAAGCTTTCCCTGTTTTCAAAGGCGAGCAAAGAGAGTAATTTTTTCCCCAGCAAGGCTCCTGTACCACTTAAACACTTAGCACTGAGTCAGAATTCATAACTTTTTCCAAAGGAGAGACAGTTTAATAATTAAAACAGATATTGACTAAACCCTGCTTCCTTGAATACCAAACTTTTATTAGATTATTATGTGTTGATGCATAATTTCCATTGGCAACTTTTAAAGCAGCTCCTTCCCTCCCTGCCAGCCCCTGTCCTCCCTCTTTCTTTCCCCCAAGCAAAGTGCTGGGAATCCTTGATACCCAATAGTCAATATTTGGTTTGCCTGTCATGTTCCTGGAGCTTCCCTCCATACAAACCTGGGTTTCTCATCCTTTCGCTGCGCTACTCTCGTACGTGTTACTTCACATGATGATGTAAATTTGGGGCATCTTAGCAATTTGCTAAAACCTGAGCTTCTGCTTGTTTTCTCAAGTCTTGGACAAACATAACTTTAGGGAGAGCTGAACATAGGCATAAAGAAAGAGGAGCCTGCATTTTCATCTTCCTTTCATCTCAGTCATTCAGTCAACCATTCAGTGCCCTATTCAACAGAGCTTTTCATTATGCAAAAAAATGCTAATCCTTTTCCGATGCTTTCACACTTGTATAAACCCCCATTCCTTCGACTGAAAAGCAATTATATCAGTTTACCTTTCTGTCAAAAACAGGATTAATATTCCAATACCAGAATCTCCTTTATTTTCCTATCTTTTGCTTTAGGAAACTAGAGATTATTAGTGGCGGTATTCCTTAGAGCAAGAATACATTATTTTAAATATGATTATTTTAGCCAAAGCAAGAGGGGGGAGGGGGAGAGAGAGAAAAAAAACTTCAGTTGCTGCGGAAACTCTTTTCAGTGACAGAACTGACCTTCCCTTTGCAGAGGCCTGAATAGAATGAGCCTCACTCTGGTCTATTAATCAGAAACAAATTATGAAAGAATGTGGCTGGACTGGTTGACACTATCCTGTCTTGGGAGACTCAGTAACAGCCTAGTAACAATGTCCTCTTCATGGGTAATGAACAGCCATGACAAATGGGGCAGAGAAACTATTTATTTGCATATGCAAATTCTCACACAAGGGAAACATGTACAAACAAGTGTCATTGTAAGGTGGATTAGGCAAACAACGCTTTCTTTTTAGGACACTCTGCAGCCCAGAACATTAGTCAGCACAATTAAACCAGTCTCCATGGAGACTAATGAAATTTCACCATGGTATGAGTTAAATTAGATAGCTAGTTATGTGTTTTCACAATCCAACTTGAAATCCATTATTGTTTCAGAACAATACAGCAATTGTGCCTGGCTGATCTTTGCCAGCTCAACAAGCTCCTAAGTTGACAATTTGCATATGTTAATATAATTAAGCACTAATTACATGAAACTTGTACATATTCACATGCACTTTCCCTGGGCGCTTCTCAGTTTGAACCTTGGCCAAGTCTTTAACCCTTTGAATGAATTTGGAGCAGCAAAGCTCTGCCTTCTGGGTACAGCCCCAAGGCAGATGCAGAAAAGCTCTTCATTTATAAACACAAAGCTTAACCTGGCTTCTCATATTTCTATCAACAGGCTAGAAAACATTTTTGTATGTGGTGGGGTAGGAGAAAGGCCGAGGGGTGGAGGGAGCTGGATTGGAAGTTCTTTAGACACCCAGCTCTGGTGCCCTTTTTGCATATGAAAACACAAATATTTACCCACCTAACAGGTCACAAACACATGTATTGCCATTGTCACGGGTCTTCAAGACCTGAATTGTCAAAAACTAGACTGGGTTTTATGTCAGTGCTCTCAGATCCACAAAAATGGGAATGAGAAAAGGAAAAAAGAGCAAGCAGTAACTAATGAGCTTTACATAAATATATGCAGAGGCAATTAAGCAGTGTTAATTACTATGACAGCAGTTAATTGAAT
The DNA here is from genome assembly GCA_013398855.1 of Mohoua ochrocephala. Lineage (NCBI taxonomy): Eukaryota > Metazoa > Chordata > Aves > Passeriformes > Acanthizidae > Mohoua > Mohoua ochrocephala. The sequence goes on along the minus strand of VZTA01017584.1, from coordinate 3,115 downwards.
ATAATTAGATATTTTAAGCTACTGACTAAGGCATAGTTAAGATTAATTTTATTGAGATTAATTGTAAATAAGAATAGATTAACTGTGTTTTGACAGGCATAAAAAGTAGATCTGCAAATTAACTAGGAGAGCAGAAACTAGCACAAAAATCATATATTATCTTAATGTCACACCTCAGAATCATCTGCTCAATAAACATGACTTTTCAAACCCAAACAGACAGGAATCTTGAAGAAAAACAAACAGCTTGCAGAGATTAAAGAGCCTTTTGTCCTTTTTCATGTGCATTTCTTTTAGCAGACTAAATTAAGCGAGTCTGGTGTACATTTTTAGGAAGGAACATTTCACACTGAATGGAAAAAATGTTCTATCACATATGAAATTCATGCAGCTGTGCGGAACCTAGTCCAGATGGTCTAAGACTATAAAACAACACTAAATGATAGACAGTAGGGCCTTCCCAAGATTATGTGATAAAGTCACAAGCTCATATTTTGACTTAAATTTTCTGTCATGTATTGTTTCCTTCCAGATCAAATAGCTCCATTTTAATTTTTAACTGATCCTGAATATTCAATGGAAACTCTCAATAAACATTACTGATAAGCATATGAGCAGAAATCATAAAATATTTACAAAACGCCCCTTAGCTTCATTAAAACAATGCTGAATTCGAAGTGTCCTGGTTCCCCCACAATACTAAACTGTTCACACCACTTCGCTTACATAGGTAAAAATGCCTGGTTTTAAATATGCTTCAAAAAACCACCATAACACATTCTACCAGCAGATTAATTCATGCATGCTGCTTAAGAAAATTAACAACAAGGCTGAAGAATGCTGAACAAATCACTAATAAGAAAGGAGCTTCAATTGATTTTGAAATAAATCAATAGGTGATTAACACAATATTTTTAAAGCAGTAGAATGTAAATATATTATATAAGCATATATATTATATTTTCAATACCTTTTTAGCTCTTAATCGAACAAGGGCTTTACAACAGTGAGCATGTCCCTATATTGACTATCAACTTCTTTGGAATGCCTTTAGTCTTTTATAACGAAAATCCAAAAAACGGTCTGTGAAACAAGGCTACGACAAGCCATTCTGCAGTGAAAGATTTTAAATCATCCAGCCTCTTCTAATAGACTTGAGACTTATTGAGGTAGAAACCATAAAAAATGAAGAAGGGAAATTTAATCCCTGAAATATTGATTTGCACATTAATATCATATAGGCAGAGGGCAATTTGGCTTCATGGAAATGACACATTGTCGACCCTTGGTGAAGTCAGAGCCAATCTAACTGCTGAACATGTCTGAATCTCAAGAGTTATTAAGGGCTTCCCTTCTTGCCTTTATGACTTTTCTTCAGCCTACCAATGCAATCTTAAATGTATTATCTTTAAGAAATAATTGTAAAACCTCAGGGGTTTTCCAGTTAATGGAAGGGAGGCTAAACCACATCAGATTCTGAAATGCAACATTAAACCCTTGCAATCAACAAAACCACCTCAATTCTCATCCATCCAGTGCAGGATCTAATATTGTTATTAGAGATAATCAAATTTCATTGTGTAAATTTAGGCTCATGGTCAGAATGGAAGCAGTAAATTCTGCAATATTAAACAGTGATTTTTCTCAGCTCCCTTTATAATGTTCTTTGATGGTGCACTATATCCACAGATAAACCTAAACTATTCAAAAATCAAGGAACACATCTGTCGCCCTACTCTGAAAGATGCACGCGATGTCATTTGCCATCTCCACAGCTTTCCTTTAGTTTTAACTTGATCTAGCGGATAAGTTCCATTTTAGAGAATAATAAAGCAGTATCACTGCATAAACCAAACAGCAGGTACTATTACTCTGACTTACACAGATGGTTTACCTGACCTTTCTTTGTTCCTTGGGTAGGTTTCACTTTTGCAGATTTACGACTTTTCCCTCTATATTTCATTGACCCTCTATGTTCATTATCATAAAAATGAAAACTATTGAATACATGTTTATGTTGGCAAAGTCCAAAAAGCCCACAACTAAAGGATAAAGAGATGCTACAATGCACTGTGTGGATCTCTAGATCGTACACTATAAATATTCAAGCACAGATAACACGAATAACTGAATAATCCTGGTGAGCCTCAGCTCTGGAGCCAGGTGCAAGAGGTTAAAACAGCTGGCTAGCCATCTTTTATTTTGTGTGCCTTCCTACCGGCTGAAACCGCAAACCCTGAAAACTAGCAGATATTCCCTCAAGGTTGATAGTCTGATTTTTTTCATTTCAACCAGTTTAGTAGGATCCCCCAGTCGAGAAAAGACAGAAACTCCTTAAATACAGGCAGTTGAATAGGAAGTGGAGCAATGATGATTAAGGCTCTTCCCCCCCACACCCTCCAACCTTCAACCCCCCGTTTATTTCCTCGATCTTCTTTGTGCACCTTCCCATCCAAATGTTTGTATTCCTTATTTCAAAGAAAAGCACTCCGGATCGTTCTGTCAGTTTTGCCAGTAAATATAAAGTAAAACAAGTGTTGATGGCACTGAGAGTGTTACATACCCAGGCTGTGTTTTTGCATTGCTCTCAATGGAAGCGATCGATGCCCATGTCACAGTCGCGTCCCAATCGCAGCCAAGTCTCTGCCTCAATCTAACCAACAACAGGCAGGGCTGCAAAGGCTTCTCACTACCTCTTCCATCCATCCACCACCAAACTAAAAATATAATGCTACATATGATCTTTTTAAACACTCCACCACCGCTCCTAAGGATCGAGCCACTGCAAATCCAGGGGAAACACGATTGAAAAAAAAAAAATACACCATCAAAAAAAAAACACCCTCACAGCAGCCACCCCAAAAGCACCCGAGCCCTCTCTTTCCACTCTCTCGCTCTCCTCCTGCCAACTACATAATCCTTGATAAAACCGGAGCAAGGCTAATAAAAAGAAAATTTAANAAAAAAAAAAAAAAAAAAAAAAAGAGGAGGACGGAATGGAGCCGAGGAAATGCAACTGTCAGAAAACGGGATGGTCAGACTTCCTGAGTGAACCTGCCTGTGTCTGGCTTAATGTAAATCTCCACCATCTTCAGCCTGGCAAGTTGTCTTTTGG
>VZTA01017580.1:0-21514 GCA_013398855.1 Mohoua ochrocephala | reverse complement strand
TCGCCGACCGTCACCCGACATCAAATAAAAAAGGAAGGAGCAGGCACAAAATGTGAAATGTGCATCTTTATTTTAAGGAGCCCATAGTTCCTTTGGATTTGGGTCTAGAGTCCTGCTGGACCCTACACAGAGGTTGCTTGTCATATCTTGGCACTGGCTTTTATTTCTCACAGAGTTTGAAAGAGTTTAGGCTTGGAGACATAGTACCGGTTTTCTCTGAGGTTTAGTAACTCAGTAAACCTCTCCTGCTCAGGGCAAAGGATGAGTAAATAAAAAAAGAAAAGAAGTCTCACACTGTTAAGATTGGACAGTTTGTGGTAGGTCAGCAGGGGAAAATTTAAATAAAGACCCCTGCTAGTTGTTCAGTAGGAAAGAGGGTACACAGCTCCGCACGGTTTGCTGAGGAATGCAGCACCTTGTTACCTGGCAGGCACTCTGGTGGAAAAGCATGTATGGAAGGTTTCCCAGAAGAAATGGGAAAGCAGGAGGGAGAGAAAATGATGCATTGGTGCTGTGCAGCATGGTTACAATCTGCAGGTAAATATTTTGGAATTTTTTCCCATTTGGATATTTACTTTTACATTTTAAAACCATGCTAAATAGATTTCTTGCCCTAATTTCCTATAGCTTGCAAATCGTGGTGAAAAAAGGCAAGACGAGGGGAAAAAGAATGAAAAGGAAAGATTACCTGCCCCAGTCTGAAACTAGAAATTGCTGGGCTCCCTCTTGCTCCTTGATGTGACACTCAGACCCAGCAAGCCATAGTGTCACCAGCCAGAAATAAAAATGTCTCTGCAGGTCTCTTTCCCTTGTGAGCCAAGGGGCCCTGGCATCTGACTTCCTCTTCTAGCTTCTCAGGTGTTTTCCATGCAGGGTTCAAACTCTCTTTGGCATTTGCAGTGCTTAGATGGTCATGAACATGCTTGATGAAGGAACTCACATCGAGGCCATTCAAAAGCTTTGTTTCTTAAAGCTGTAATATTATCCTCATTCCTTTTACTTATTAAGTATTATGAAAGTTAAATTACAGTAAAGTCTCACTATACTGAAGGTGTTCCCCAGCTCGGGTGTGTGTAGTAGAGAGAAAAACTGTTGCAAAGGACTATTGATGGAGTAAGGATTAAGGACAATGGAGCTTCAGGAATCAGTAGTTCCCAGGGATGGCTCATGCAGTTGAGAAGCCAGTAGGGAATTTAGAGGTTAGGAATTTTAGTTTTATCAATAGTAGCTTTTTGTTAAAATGAAATTTTCTTTTGTGCACATCTAGGCAGATGTGAGCATGGATTTGTATGTAAATGGGAGAGTGATATAAATTATATCCATCATACAATGTCTTATATAAAAACATGATATTAGGTGGTATATAAATATGTATTATAAGACATTGTATAATGTGTACATGTTATATATAAATGACATGTATCAGCTGCTTCCACCCAAGCATTCTGAGGCCCTTTATGTAAGATAGGGTGGAATTTATTCCTTTCTGGGAATAACTTTGCACAAAAAGCATGAGGTTAAAGCTGTTTGCACTGTGTTTTCCATGTTAGTGCATCTGGCAGCTGGATTCAGAGGGGACTCACCACAGGAGGCAGTGGCAGCTCCACGGCTCCATCTCGGTGGGCCCCGTGTGAAGCCTTCCAGGCACTTCCCCACAAGGACACGGGGAGGGTGCTGTGGGTCACGATGAACACACTGTTCCCTTGCACTGTCCTGACAGCAGTCGGTGCAGCAGCAGTGGGGCAGATGTGAGTCATGAAAACCTTGGGGAAGCTGGCTCCACGGCGCAGCTCCAGGAGCTGGCCACAGGCTCATGCTGGAATGGGATGCAGTATGGAGGAGGCTTTACTGCGAGATGCCTTCCAAAGGGTGAGGGGTGGGGAGGGATGCAGGTGTCTGGGGTAACAGCTCTTCTAGCGCTTGTCCTGGCATGTGCTTTATGGAGACAACTACAGGCACAGCTGAGGAAATGCACGGGCAGTGACACTGAATAAGTGACTTTGCCCCTGACCCAGGGCAGCAGAGAGAGGCAGACACTTCCCTCAGCAGAATGAGCGGAGTTTTTTGCTCATTCCTTCCTTCTCCCACCCAGAATCTTCCCGTGAGTCTCTCTGTAAAAGACAGGAAAGCTCCCTTTATTGTCTATCACCGACTAGGTTATGAATATATTAAAAAAATGTTAAGTGCATTGTTGAGCCAGTTCTGCCTCCAATTATTAGTGAGTCAGGAAGGTCACACTTAAGGATCTCATTAATGGAAGACATTATTTTGTTTATAATCATTTGAGTCCTTTGGTGTTGTCAGTCGATGACTATTGTGCTGAATTAAGCTTCGTAATGAGAAGGCTCTGACCTCCTATTTAAACCTCTGACATGTTTTTGTTCTCTGGGTTTCTTGGTGCAGGTATGAAATGGCTTATCTAGAGTTTAAGTGATTTGATATTTACAACTACCCAGAGTATACACGTAAGCACAGAACTAATTTTATTGAATGTGGAGATCCAGGTAAATATCAGGTGACTGAAAAGAAATTGCCAAACCATTTAAAACTGTTTTTTTCTCTCTCTTGCACTCCTGCACAAAAGTTATTAAAATGAAGCCGTGCAGCAAGTAAGGCTATTTCTCCTGAGAGGAGAAAGAAGATAATTTTGGATGACTAATGCCTTTTGATTAGGGGCTCTTTCACACAGGCAACTCTCACAAATCATTGCTGCACCCTTGTAAAAAACCCTCTTCTCTCTTCTGGTTCTGTTTAATTCTGAAGAGGATAAAATAGCTTCCATTTCTAAGGATTTTGATAACACATCTGAATTATGATTGCCTCCCGAAGTCTATTTTCATGGAAAAAGGTAAGGTGGGTGTTTTCTTTTTCCAAGAACAAGCCTCATCTCTCTGACAGCATCAGTGTGCAAGACTAATTCTGGGGCCATACCCTTGTTTTGCACCCAGGCCGGTGGCGCTGGGGGAAAACAACTTGGAGACAGTGGGAGTCTCACGATGCTTGGGCTCTCTTAGCACCCCCTACAGTTTACAGTAGCCTCAGGGGTGTTGGAGTTGACATAAGCAAGGACATCTGTAGAGCTGTTCCAGTGCTCTGAAATTGCTGGAGTGTCATGATTTCCTTTTTTATGCAGCTCTTTTCTGTGCACAACCATGATGGGAATGAATGTGGCAGCAGTGTCTCTGGGACATTGGCCGTCTCCTTGCAAAGAGTCACGGGGTTAAAACTTCAGTGTTTCTGGTACTTGGTCACTGAACAGTGGCAGATAGTTAGCACTTCCAAGATGTACCACAGGTGAAACGAATAATTGGTTAAGAGATAGAGATTTTTTTCCCTGTATTATTGTTATGTTTTCCTGCATGAGGCAGGAAAAAATAAAACATATCTGGCAGAAATATTTAGTGTGTTGTTTCCTGACATAAACAAACAGTTGCTTCCTGACATAAACATACCTTAGAAGTGGTGATAAGGTCCTTATTATGATCATGTTGTAATCTTGTTCTGCATGTCTTTATCAATAAAATATTTTATAGCTCCCAGTGTTGTTGGTTGCAGAATATTTGGTTATACTCTCACTTTGGTTGCCAGGGTGGATGAGTGATCTAAAATTGTTGACCTCTTTCTCCCACTCCAGACAGTAGTGTTGTTTCGAAACCCTAAAGATACAGCTGTTTCATTTTTCCATTTCCATAACAATGTGCCAAGCGTCCCCAGTTACAGCTCCAGGGATGAGTTCTTCTCAGGATTCATGACAGATCTGTATTGTTACAGATACTGACTGTAGCTGGAAAAGCAACAGAAAAAAATACTTTAAAAACAACTGAATGGGGCCAGTGGGAAAACAGCTGTGCCATAATTAATTTCCTGATGGCCATACGTCACGACAAGGGAGGCAGCTGAATGCCAGAAGGGGAGAATGTCCAAAAGATGCTTTGCTTCTGGGTATTTTGCTCTTCCAGTAAAGGGTGAGGGAATTGCATGGCAGCTGGACAACGGCATTGAGTCAACATTCTGCCACTTAGTGTTGGAGGAAATGCTGCAGGTTCAAAGTGTTAATGAAATGGCCGTTTGTTTCTTTACTGTTTCTCCACATTAGACCAAATACCTCATTAGCAACCCATATTTTAGATTTAGGCTGATGTCAGGCTTTGTCTGTTAAGAGATGTTTACATGACAGTGTAGTCACAGAAGAGAAGCACATAGTGAGGTTCATGTTTATGTGTGGAAATTGTTTACCTATAAAAGTTCAGAGGAAGCCTCTGTCATTCTCTTGTACAGACAGTACCATGGAAAGGACAGGCTGTTCTTTTTGTCTGCATTGATGTAACCAACGGGCAACAGAAGGCAATTCTTCAGCTGTACAGAAAAAAAGTACCCAGTTAGAAAGAAAGGTCACACCAATGTGTTTTTCCTCTTCTTTACAGTTGGCTGGGGGATCCTGTTTTGATCCTGCAGTCACCTGGAACGAACACACTGAGGATAAGAATACTATGGTCATAATATATGAAGACCTGAAAGGGTTAAAGCAGATGCCGTTTATTGACAGCCAAACCACATCTGAGCCCATTCCTTGAAATCTGCTGAAATTAAGAGGAAATGGCACAGGTTTCTGAAAGAGCAAAATCAAGTTGATTTCAGCAACAAGTTGAGTCTGGCTATGCAAAAGCAGAGCTTCAGAAAACAGAAATGCAACACAGAAAATAGTGAATGAAATTAGTAGATGATGGCAACGCACATCCGTGCTGGTTTGAAAACAAACCACTGAGACTCCAAGTCAGAAATACAATTTAATAGAGAAAAAATAAATAAATAAATGAAATAGTACAAAAAAGAAACCACTGACAGAGTCAGAATACAACCTGACACCCTGTCAGTCAGGGTGTTGGTAGCAGTCCAGATGAAGTGGTCCTGTTGAAGTGGTGATCCTGAAGAAGGGTCTGGTCTTCACCTAACAGTCCAGTAGCAGCTCTCGTCCTCTGGGAATCCAGCAGGCAAGGGCTCCTTATGGTGTTCGAAAGCTCAGCTTATAGCCAGGATGGAATGCTTGGTTCCTCCCCCTGGGCGGAGCAGCTCACAATGGGATAATGCTGTGAGACTGGATGGCCCATTAACAGGAGAGATATCCCCTAGAGGGAGGATGGGTCATGGGAGAGATAAAGAACCCTGCCCCACCTGGTTTCAACAGCTGGGCCATGAACAGGAGATAGTCCGGAGGGAGGAGGCAAGGAACACCACCCCACCTGGTTTCAACAGCTCACGGAGATGGTAATAGAATACACTGCAACCCAGGACAACGTCCCAAGTGGGTAACTCCCTTTTTTAGAGGAAGCATAGTGCACGTCTCACTTTCAACTGTACTGCTTTCAGAACCTGACTGCCAGTGTAAAGCAGGTAGCTGAATTCTTTGGATTCTCCCCAACAGCTGAGCAGATCCAGGCCATTGCAGAAAGGGACACTTTCCAGCCAGTGAGTGTTAAAGCTCAGGAGACTCATGGTGCTGTTGGCTCGATTCTTTTCCATAAAGGTAAATTTGTTTGTGTTTTGCCAGAGTGGTGAATGGTAGCTCTTCGTCTTGGGCTGACAGGAATTTGGATCAATAGATGATGAATATTTATGTATAATTTTCAAGGCCGGGTGTTGTTTAAGAAACACCAGCTGTGCTTCAGGAATCTGTCAATTGATTTCACCCCAAGGACCACCGCCGTTCGGTAAAGCCCTGTGTAATATGATTAGCAGAAGTGCCCTACAGCCCACCCTCTGTTGTGGTGTGCACTAAGCACCAACTAAAACAAAGAAGAGTTTTGTTTTGCCTTCTGTGACTACTGGGGATTGCCTGTAGACTGAGTGCCTCCACAGATCTTTCTTATAGGGTTTTCTAAATAAACCTTCTGATTGCCTATGGACCACAGTCAACTCATGGAATCCAGATGCCCCATAGATTGATCTGTGTCTTTTAGCCATGGATCAGACTAGAACCTCAGACAACCTCCAACTGTGGGCTCTCCAAAATCTGGATTAAAGGTAGACTACAGCTTAGAGCAGTGTCTAGTTGCAGCACACAAAGCTCTTGCAGTTAAAAGCCACACTTTTGAGCTTTCTGGGTTGTTTTCACAGCTGCTGGTCACCTTTTCTAGTCTTCTGCAGCTGTACGAGGCAGATGCCAGAGCTGTGAAGGCAGACCAGTAACTTCCTGTGGTTGTTTTATGTTCACATTCTATTGAAGACTCCAAACATAAGGCAAACCTAAGTGTATATTCTTGGGTCAGGTATTTTTTCTTGAAGGGGAAAAAAAAAAGGAAAAATTGGTTATCCTGAAATATAATGAGAGAAAAGTTAGTATTTTTTTTTTTTAAATTATACTCCTTGGTCCTTAAGGTCACAGGTAATAATTTCCTCTTCTTTATATTCACAGTGTTTTTGGAGACTGGAAGAATGTTTTCGCTGAAGATCAGAACCAGAAATTGGCTGCCAAATTCAAGGTGTGCTTAGAAGTAACTAAGCTGGGAGTGAAGTTTAAATATGATGTGTATTGCAAGCCCTGAACATCCTTTACAGAAAAAAACCCACTAATGTTCAGGCTGTTTTTCATTCACTTCTATGAAATAAAACAGAAACCAGGACAACATGCATATTAAAAAATTTTGAATGTCCATGCAATTTGCAAACCTGTTTCTGCTAGCATAACTTACACAAGCAATCCTTGCTTGTGCAGTTGGTATCATTGAGGCACTGGGCTCTCTTAAAGGCCCTGTAGAGCTTTGGCCTCCCATGTTTTTAACACTGATATTTAGCTTTCATTTCTTGTTTCCTGGTAGAATCCTGTGTGGAATATATACGCAGTAATTAAACCCGCTGAAATCATTGGAAATATATTCAGTAGGTTGGAAGTGATTTTCTGAGAGGTTTTTTATAGCAATCCTGAAGTGTCATTTTGAGTCTTAATTTCTAAGTTCGTGGGATTCATATATAATTTTAATTTCTAAATTCATAGTGTATAATGAAGTTTCAAAAAGTCTTGTAGTTGCATTTTGCTCATTTCTGTGTGCTGATCAATGTAAGAAAAAAGTAAAAGAACTCAGTGGTGAAAATTTTCTCTCTGTTTCAGCAATATTGTTTTTCTTTCCTTTGATAGTGTGAGATCACTGGAAGTAGAGCCTTTGCCTGGGTTATCTGGGTTTACCCAGTTTTGCTTGGGTTACTTTGTGCTTAAGAGTAGTACATATGATCTCAGAGCCAGGATGTGGACTTTTCCTGGATGTCTGTCTGAGAGCTTTGAGATGTTGCTGTCCAGAACAGAATGGCTGTGCTTTGGTGGAGCCAGAAGACCAAAGTGTGCAAGATGGTGTAACACTGAATGGCCTCATAAAAGGGTGTCTTTTTAGGCTGCAATTTTCCCTTGAGAGGCTCGTTAAACACCAGTCTTTGGCAGCTGGTTGTCTTTCTCACCGGAGACATTTCTTTATCTCTGAAGAAAAGGAATCCAAGGGGAAAAGTACTCGGAGAAAGAATATGTGGATAAAATGGGCACACAGTTGCTAATTTAGCCAGTAGAGAAGGTTACAGTCTTCTTTCTCATAGTTTGTCAACTTCTGTCTGATAAATAATTGCTTGTGGTAGATGTGCCTTGGTCAGACTGAAGGCTCAAGTGTTGGATACTTGAGGTTTTGACAGAAATGGACTCTCTGGGAGCATCTGCTGCCCACTTTGTTAGCTGATGGTAAACACAGCAAACTCCCAGCCATTGAATGCTGACGAGAATCCCTTTCTAAAAGTCTGCCATTGTCACGGGAATGATTAAGACAGCTTAACTTCAGTGCATAGTTAGGAACATCTTGTCATTTTGTATTCAGGTCTCCACAAAATCTTGTTTGTCTGTCTTTCCTAACATATTACCCTTTACTTTTCTTCTCCTGTTCTAGCTGTTTTTATTGCAGCAATGACACCTGTGAACAGCTCATTGATGGTGCAAAACCCTCCAGCTGTTGGTCCTTTAGGGTGACTAGCTAAGATCCCAGTCTTCTGAAGACTGACATTCACATGGTGGAATTCTTACAAAATTACCAGCTGTAATAACGGTCATTTAAAATAAGTAAACCAAAAGTGAGGCACCAGTGAGGATGGAAGAGTAATTAAATAAATAAAATAAATAGAAATCACAAAATCAAGCCGTACCAGAATGAAGTGGGTTAATACCAAACAAATGAAAGTTTCAAGTCATTAAAGCTATCTTAAATAAATCTGAGGTTCCCTATAATTTTACGGAGGCACTGGAAAAAGCAGCAGCATTCCGTGGCTATTTGCCTCAGCTGTATCTGCTGCAGCAATAGGTCAAGATCATTGCTAAGCAATTAGTAAAAGTAAGTTCAAAAGGCTTTGGTCAAGGATGATGTTGAAGCAGAAGCACTACTTCCCATTAAAATAGGTTGTCTGAATTACTGATAGATCAGTAATAGCTAGCCTGTGCACTTAAAGTTCAAGATTACAGCGAATCATTCCAAAACCGTTCAAGAGGAAATCCTATCTCAAAATGCTAAATAGGCTGCTCTTAAAAATACTCTTAAAAATAGACCTTTTGACCAGCAATGTTATTTCAAATGAGGCTGTTTAGCTATCTGAGGGAATATTTTATAGGTGACATTCTTAAATTCCTTCAGTCTGATCTGCACATTCTTCTCAGGGCATATTCACATACTCAGTAATTGCCAGCTAATGGTGGGCATTAAACAATGAATATAAGACTAATGAGTGTGAGGGTCAACTGTTTTGGTTTTTTTTTTTTTTGCAGCTTTCTGTGTGTTACAGGTTCAGTTCTGTTAAAAATGATGTGGTGGGGTACGAGGGAAGAAAGCTAGACCTAATATCTCTGGAGAAGGGGAGAATTTGTACCTTCCATAAGCGCTTTAGCACATTCAGGATGAAAAAGAGCTGTTAGGTGCTTTGAGGTGGTGGCACTGGGGGTCAAATCCAGTAGCCCACAAAGATTGCAGCTATTGACAGCAGCTAAACCAAACAAACAGAAAAATTAGGTTCCTCATTGTAGAAACTCACAATATATTCTTTCCATCATAAAGATAGGAAGCAATTTTGTATATGTATTTTCCATTCCTATATGTTATACTCTCTATGTATTTTAGCTTTTATGTTTTTCATTATAGTAGTCAGCAGTAAAACTTTGAATGGTATTTTTGACACAACATTTAAGGAACATGTTGGATCATTTAGCTTCTAGGTAAGAGGGTGTTTTCCATTCTCTGACCACAGTTTTGATATCAACTTTTTTCTGTATTTGTAATCTGCTTCACACTTACCATTTTCCAGCAGTTGTAGGTATTTGTGATGTCTACATTTATGGTAACTGGTAAATGCTGTTCTATTAGTACTTCTGTCACCTCAATTTTCCTTATGAGCTATTCAGTAACAATCATAAGGCAGGAAAGTATATCTAAATGGTATTGAAAAATAAATTGGAGGTCTTCTCTTGGAAAAGAAAAGAATAAATGTATCTTTTCTATGCAGGAGATAGCTCCCTTGTGTGTGTTCAGGGTGTCAATAACCCAACCAAGAAGGAAAAGAATTCTGGTACTGAATTATAATAAAAGTAAAATGGGATCAAAGCAGACAGAACTGAGCTCGATTTTCTCATTTGCGAAATGTGAGCGTTTTATATTGCAGCATTATGCAGTACATTAATTGGAAAGATAATGTCGAATTACAATAGAAGTGCTGTAAAAGCACAGGGCACGTATGACATCTACAGGAACATAAAATCATTTTTTCTGAGGGTAGGCTGGCTGTTATAAAGGATGCCAAATGGATTTATAATGAAAAGGGACATGAAATACATCAATCACAATCTTTTTATGACAACAGATGCCTGACTTGTATTCTAATGTGGGGGTTTTTTTTTTGGTTAAAGTCCAAACCTTGATCTGAATTTTGACTGAAGGACCCTCGGTGGGGGCTAGCACCTTCTGTTTTACTTGTAACACACTCACTGCAGAGCTCGGTAATGTACACTGGAAGTGCCAAAATGAGAGCGATCAGTGATTGTTACAGATGTTAATACTGTCAGGATTGATGCAGAGGAGAGAAACAAAGAACAGCAACATTCTGAGCAAGAGCACACGCTATCAGTGCTGTGTCTGAGTGCATTGCTAGACCACTCTGGTAAAATGTAATTTATGTTCAGATGTTTATGGTCTTAGATACAATTGTCCTGTATTGCTATTGCACTTTGCAATGCATGTCAATTGGATGCTATGAAGTATTAGCCAATAAAATATTCCGTTTGCATCTGAACGAAATGTTTTTCATATGATTATTTGGCTTCCGCAAAAACGTTAGAGGCTTGAGGAAGACAGAAAATTAGTCTTTGACTTTGCTCAAAATGTGATGCAGTCAGGAGCACTCAGGAAATGAAAGGGGGCTGGGAAGCTGGTATCTTGGGAGCCTTGTGTATTTGTGAATAATTTAAGTTTATTGACATATGCTTGTGGTTCATATGCTTGCGTCCAGTGAGTTCCCTGCTGTTTTATATTTTACAAGCCAGTGAAGCCATTTTCATTGCTAGAACACTCATTAGCATTGCCCCAGCAGGTAAATAACTCATAGTTGCATTACTGTGTACTTCTGATACATCCATAGGCAATGTATTTATATTCAGAGGAAAAACCAAAATACTAATCTTAGGCATTAGACATACATCCCAATAAATGTTTGAAAAAAAACCCCAACAAACAACTGAAAATAGAACACTTATAATCTTTTGTCTTTCTCATTTATTTCTCACAGAGAGCTATTGGAACAACTTCTGCAGATGTGGTGAGACCTCGAGGAGGCTGGGCTTCCATGTACCTCCATCCCTCCAAAACCAGGTGGGTACGCCTGGCGGTGTCAGGTGTGAACTCAGGGCCCTTGCCACGCTGAGAGAAGGCTGTGCTGGGAAACCCCCTCTCCCCTTACCTTGGGAGCAGTGGGAAAACTCCATGGCTGCCACAGCCCACTGCCTTGGGGCTCTCCTGCTGCAGGAGCTTTCTCTCCTGGGCTGTCCAGTGCTACATGGCTGGCTTTTAAAGGTCAGAGGAGTTGTTCTTTCATGTCTGGAAAACGTGGCTTAGCTCTTGGAGCTGGGGCAAACACAGCTGTGAGTCTGTTCCCCTCCTGGTGACTGAAGGTGCCAGCCTGCCTGGGGTGAGCAATAGTTGCATGGTGGTGAAAAGCAGAGTAGGTTCCCCATTCTGTCTATATCCCAAACTCCTAAGGATTTTTCTAGTGGTAAAACTGTGTTCTTACCAGAGAGAGAAAAAACGTGGCGTGGGGGCGTGTGGGGAATTGGGACCGCATAAAAACAAGAGGGTACAGAAGGGAGATCAGCTTGGAAGGCTTTATGTGTTTGATGAGTGTGTTCTTCATACCGCTGGAGGTTATAATTTGGAGCAGGAAGCCTCAGGAAAGCCACCTGCACAATGGTGCCAGTGGGAAGTGTCTGTGCCTTGTGGAGGAGTCTCAGCAGAGCAACAAATGTGTCGGAGCGCTGGGGTTTGCTCAGGTCCTTGTTGTACACAAAGCACAATATTCATGGTCAGGAGTAAACAGGGCCATAAACAATCTTCTGTTCTTATCAAATCCAAATGTCTCTGTGGCACTTAATTGCTTTCGCAGGCCGTTTTATGCCTCTCCAGCCCCTGTGCCCTGACTGTTGCCATTTTAACTCAGCAATCTGAAGCACAAGAGACAGACAGTGTATTTTATACATGGGTGATTTCACAGTTTCTGGACAGCGGAGGACAGGCCCTCCAGGTCTGTCTTGTGTTGCATTTTTCACTGTCCATGTTTTGAATGGTTTACAATTTGAGGGCCATACAAGTGCTTTGTCCACAAATGAATTGTTTGCTGGAAGCCCAAGGGGACTGAAACAGAAGAAAAATGCATGAATATAGAAAGATAACTATGTAATGAGTAGAATAAGTATCATTATTAACTGCTGTAAATATAAAGCTGTTTGCTGGCATGGCAGATCCTCCAGAATAACAATAACAGAAGTAGCCAGAGTTTGCTTCAGAAGGAAAACTGCTCGAAGTCCAGCATTAAATCAAAGTCATTGAGGATTGGAGGAAGAGACGATCCGTAGCTCAGGTACAGCTATGCTGCAGTCTTTCAGAAGATGTGGAGGCTTCCAGGACTGAGCCCTGCTTGCTGCCTCTGTAACCCACCCGTGGCAGCAATCACTCTCCTGGCAGGTCCCACTGCACCCCACAGCGGCCCTGCTGTCCCCTGAGGCAGTGCGAGGCATAGTGTCTCGGGCACAGGAGCTACTGAGGTGCTACAGCAGTTTTGTGGTGAGCTTAAAGAGACAAAAGGAGCTTGAAAAGAAACACACTGAGTGTTTGCTGGGTGGTTTGCACACAGCTAGCCAGGCAGGAGTCAGCTCCATTCTGAGCGTCATGATTACTGCAGTTCTGAGGACTCACATCAGCAAGGGCCAGCTCCTCTGAGCAGCGCTGATGCTCAGCAGTGTGACCCAGAGGAAAGCAGTGTCCCCCAGCATGGGTGCGATAGGTGTGAGTAATCCAATTTACCAACTCTAAGCCGATTTGTGAAATGCCAGTGTATCCCAAGGTGAACAGAGTGGGTAAATGGCACGGCGCCATGGAGCTGCTCATGGCTGTACATGGGACAGTGGCTGCAATATCGGTGCACTGGAAGAGTGAAGCAGTGAACGAGTTTGTTCGGGGATGGTCTGGAAAATGGCGCTTGTTATTTGCACATTAAATATTGATACCTGCACTCACTAATCTTTTTAATGGCAAAACCGAGTGCAATTTGATTGTGTTCTGGGGTGATTATGTATAAATCAGCTTCTTTCAGAAATGGTTTAGAATTAAATGCAATGTTTTATTGCTGGGGTTCACAGACTTTTGCTGACTTATATGAACACAATAGTTAGTTGGCATTTAATTGTGTATAGCTAATCCAAAGCAATGCAGCGTTTTATAAGGATAATTGGTAAGTTGTCATGTAGGTGGTTTCTCTAAATGGGTTCATAGCATTTAGAAGGACAAAAGAAATGGCACATAAATAATAGGTTATTAGAAATAAATGGGTATGCCATTATTCATGGTATCAGAAGTGGACAATTCAGCTTACAATGGAATTCTCAGAACACTACAGCTACAGTATTTGCATAAAATAACCTCTGAAATTTGTAGTTGGCTTTGTTTCCCACTTAGACTGCCTTGTGTAATTATTATACTGGTTCCCTCTTGAAGAAATCCATTATAATGTTAATTATGTTAATTTTGATGCTGTGAATAATTTGCCATATATTCAGTAAAATTGATTTGTGTTTTTGGCCCCTTAAATATGAGTGAACCATCTTATGGGGATATGTGCTTGATGTCTTTGGGGCCATCTTTTCCTAATTTTTGCATAGGAGTGTCATACAATTAATGCTCTATTTAGGAGCTAGTTTGAAGTTGGGGAGGAAGTTTGGACCTATATTTACCTTTGGAGAGCATAGCTGGATGTTGGGGATTGTTACAGCAAAAAAACCCTTATTTTTTTCTTTCTGTGGACCATAAATGTTACCTGAAATTAAATAGAAGAAAAGAGCAGTGCCACATTCCCTTCTTGGATAAATACTCTCCTTAGAATCAGCTGCTGCTGTGTCACTGGCATCAGTCTATTGGGGATGAGTTTGACCTCTTAAGTGCTCTCCCCTGTATCCTGGAAAATGCTCCAAGTCTCTTTCTATTGAGGGGAACAGGAGGGAATGAACGTCGTGCTGTTTTTTTGTGCCATGTGAACACAGCTGGGTTGCTGAGGGGCCAGCACTGGTTTAGTCAGTAAGTACTCATTTTGTTCCATCTGTTTGATTACCAGGTTCAGTCAAGAGTAGTGTATGAAAAGACCTATCAAAATGCCCTTCAGCAAAACATGGCATGATCCTGCCCTGCAAATGTCGGATTACTATTTGTGTTGTGACAATCCATTTCTCTGTGCAGATGAAAAAGAAAATGCCCATTATATTTTTGCAGCATTACAGGAGAGAGATGGTGAATTATGGGGAAAATCCAGAGGGACAGTGAAGTCTCTCTAGTTGTATGTAATTTCATCATTTCTACTCTCAAGGCAATAGTCCTGAGGATGAAGCCATCAACATCTAGGTACTGCCAGTGGTTACAGGATATGAGGAACATACTGGGCTTCTCGTTTTGTTCTTTACACTGCTTTCCTTAAAATACAGTCTCACGTGCCTTCAGGTAGATCCCCAGGGGATTTCTGTGTCTCAATGCCCTGAGGTCAGACATTAATGCGTCCCCTTTTTTGCTCTTCCCCACCCCACAAAACAAAAAAGCAGCAGGGACCGGTCCTCTCTCTTTATTTAACCAAAGTGATGATGCCAGTGTGCCCTTTTTGTGCTTATGGAATGACCTTGTAGTGAGATCTTACTCCTAACTTTAATTCCTTCTGCAGGCGGAGGAATCAAACCTGCATCTCCCAAGACAGAACAAAAGTGCCAAGTTGTGGACTCCTGTGATATAAAGAGTCTACTCTCCTGTTGAAACTATTGCACAATCAAAATTAATCAGGCAAGACTGTGACTCACTGGGCCAACAAACATGCTGTTGGGAGATGGGAGCTGAGGGACTAAACTTGAGGAGGGAAGGAAATTACTGGTCTCTTGCACTCTGCAGTCGTACATTCATTAATCACTGAGCTCTGCATTGTGCTGTATTTCTCGAGTGGAAATGGCTGCTGCTGCTGTGCCTGGTGTGGACAGCAATCCTATGGGTGCATGTCAGGCAGGCACGTGAGGTCAGAGGTCCTCAGGGAGACTGGGAAATATCCATCTGCTGATTCTGGCATGGGAGAATGAAAATATATGGACATATAGGCATGAAAACAATATGATTCTCAGGTCAAGTGGAAATTTCTGCTCACAGAGTAACATTCATCTGGGCAGACTCTTTTGCCCACCTGTCTTACACTTTGCTGGATATGGGAGCACTACCTTGTCTCCATCATTTCCATGTATCTCAGTACAAGGAACAGGACTGCTAGGAGATAAATGTAAAGAAAGGAGGCTGGAGCAATTTGAGAAAAAGAAATTTCTGACAGGTGAATGGTGGTAAAAGGTATCTGAGGATTGCTAAAAAATTCTGTATTACCCACAGTTCTGCTTGTACCTCTTTGTCCAACTGTTCTGTAGCTTTTAGCCTCTGGCGTGGCTTGCCTATGTTGTATCCTAATCCTTGTCTGATGATGTCCATTCTGGTGTGTGCAAGAAAGCACAGCATGGCTTTTATGACTGCTTTGTCCCACCTGCTCTGTGCCAGTGTGGACACACCTAAAGCAGCGCAGAAAATATATGAAAATCATAAAATCATAGAACCATAGAATCATAGAATGGTTTGTGTTGGAATGGACCTTGAAGATCATCTAGTTCCAACCCCCCTGCCATGGGCAGGGAACACTTTCAGCTACACCAGGTTGCTCATAGCCCCATGCCACCTGGTCTTGAGCACTGCCAGGGATGGTGCATCCACCACTTCACTAGGCAACCTGTTCCAGTGCCTCACCACCCTCACAATAAAGAAGTTTTCCCCTACTATCTAATCTAAACCTACTTTCTTTCAGTTTGAACTCATTCTCCCCTGTCCTGTCAGTTCATGCTCTTGTAAACTGTCCTGCCCCATCTGTCCTGTATGTTCTCTTCAGGGACTGGAAAGCTGCAATTAGGTTGCCCTGAAGCCTTCACTGCTCCAGGCTGAACAATCCCAGTTCTCTCAGCCTTCCCTCACAGGGAAAGTGCTCTGTCCTCCGATCAACTTGGCGGCTCTCCTCTGGACTCAGCCAACAGGTCAGTGTCCTTCCTGTGTTGTGGACAAGAAGTGGTTTGTTTGCTTTCGATGGCACTTTGCCACTGGTGCCCAGATGGAGAATGGGTGGGTTAATCTCCACTTTGCAGTGTCAGTTCTAGCATGTGCTGTCTCTGCAACTCTTCTGGACAGAAGAGATAAAAGAACTCCAAGATTTGCCAGCGTTATGTGGAAATCTGGGAACATCAGTCATTTCTCAGCTCCTGAAGTGTCGTTTTTTCCCCACTGTTTTTTTCCAGGGAATCTATTCAACAGCACAAACACTGTTCACCTCTGATCCTCTAGGGAAGGCCTGCTGAAGAGGTGAGCCCAGTGCTGCAACCTGCAGGTGTCAAAGATTTGTTAATCACCTCAGGCCAGTTACCTCAGGAGGGATAACTGAAGG
Organism: Mohoua ochrocephala; assembly: GCA_013398855.1. NCBI lineage: Eukaryota > Metazoa > Chordata > Aves > Passeriformes > Acanthizidae > Mohoua > Mohoua ochrocephala. The sequence continues at coordinate 5,248 of VZTA01017580.1, read as the reverse complement.
GATTAGCAAGATGGAGAAGGGAAAAAGGAGACAGCAGGCCAGAGTAAAAAATGAGAGATATCAGCAAGTTAAAAACATAGTAAAAAAAGTCGGGGTTATCAGCATTTTTTCACCAGTCTGTTCATGCTACAGAAGACTTCCTCTTACTGTAAGTTGCATGTTCTTCCAAGGCTGCATGTGTATTCAAGGTATGTGCATGTACTAATGTAGTTACTATTATTTTTACACAAATGAATGTTAAAAAACAATTTTTGTCTTTGTTTACAAGTTTTGTAAACTTCTCATTATCAGTTGTATTAATCCCCAAACAAAGCTGAAACTGCTGTAGTTACTGTTTATTGACAAGCTAAATAACAGTTATCTCCAGCACAGAGTTTACTGACTTTTTTTTTTGTGTGTGTGTGCGTAACTGCTAATAAAATTTGATAACATTTTACTTGTAGGGAGATTTTCATTGATGTTGAAAGACTTGGTGGTTCTAAGAATTAGCCAATTGTATTACACAACTTTCCACCACAAATTACAATTCTGCTTGAACAGAAGGATGCACTCTGAACCTAGTTTCCCCATGGTGTTCATTTTGAATCAAAAGTAACTGATTTTTGTCTTTTCCTGATAAATGCTTCTATTGATTTTTCTACTGCTTAAGCTCCTGTTTTAAACAAAACACTTGTTTAAATCAATCCCTGTTCAGAAAAACATTTGAGAACAGGCTTAGTTGCAGGTCCTCCGTAGGCCTGATGGGTGTTCTCCCTGCGCCATAAGAATGTTTCTATTATGAGGCTGTTTGGGTTAGGTCCATTAGTCGTGGTCTCCCTCATCCTTCATCCACCAACCTCCTTGATCTCAAATGGTGATAAAATATTCCCTCCAGGTAAATGACTGTTCTATGGTCGGTGAGCCCCAAAGTCCTTCAGGAGGTTGTTGCACAGACTGCCCCTTGAAAGCTCGAAACTGCTTTTTTTCCTTCTCCCCTTCGCTCTGGGCTCCTTTGTCCTTGTGGGCTGCAGCTGTTCTGGCAGGTTCAGGATGGAAGTGGTCACTCCATGTTACCTGAAATATAATCCCCCAGACCCCTAATTAGGAAAAGTCCAAGTGCTCAGTGCCTTAAAACATGAGCATATACCCTTATATCTGGGATTGGTCTGTCCTGTTTTCCATAGTGTGACCAGCTGAGAAATGCAGATGCAGAGTTTTAACCTTGCTCACTTTAAGAAGGCGTGTTTGTAGTTAGGACACAGATTCAGGCCCCAGTTGGTCGAGACCCCCTCTGCCAGTGCAGGGTATTGCTAGGCTGAGAACTTCTCTTACCTGGTAAACACAGAGACATTTAGTAAAAATAAACATATTTTAGTGCAAGCATCTTTCATATGGAGCATTGCAGAATGTTAATGAGGGTGAACGGAGGGGAAAAGAACCCAGTTCCACAGGCTGAGGCACATCCACAAGGGCAGAGTGCTTGGCACAGCAGCTGTGGGCTTCTTCTCAGACCTTTAGGTGAAACTAAAATGTAACTAAAAAGAAGGAGGAGTTCATTCTCTCATCCTTCTTCAACTGGATTATTCTAAAACATTTTCTTCCAGTCTGCTGTACCAAATGCCTGACCTTCTGTGAGGTTTTTCATACCTACGTAGGTAACCACAGTGGAAAGCAAAAATGTACACCCTACATTCGGTCATCCATGCATTAGCTACTCATCAAATAAGTTTGACTTATACTGATCTTTTTACTGAAGACCCTGCATAGCTTTTTTCTGTTGCTTGTAATCTAATGCTGTATGAGACTTAATGTTTAGGGTGGCAGAAACTTGTATTTCTGTTGTTTATCTTCAGAAGATATTTTTTGCTGTCCTTCAGAAATACAGGAATTGCCCCTACATGGTTACACCTGGCATCAGGTTACTCTAGGCTTTGGGGAATTTACGAGACCCATGGGAGAGCTTCATCCTGATGAAAGTTTCAGTCTTACCCCCTAACAGTTTGAGCTAAAGATCGGGTGTATGGTACTGAAAAAATTCTGATATAGTTATATTTCTTTCTATAGTTGATATAATTCTAATTGTTCTTCCTTGAGTCAAGTATGGGTGGTTTTTCCCTTCAGATTGCTTATGCATTTGCTTTGTAAGTTTGTAAAAGTATTTGCTGTTACTGTGGCTTAAAGGGTCAGCTGTTTCTTGGGGTTCAAATGTAGTTTTGGCATAGCCTTCGTGTATACTGCCAAATGTCAAGGATTACCTAAACCTCGTTTTGTCACAGGCATGGAGTGAGTACATTTTTTTTTTTTAACAAGATGAAGATCCTACGAATAGTTCATTTTCTGGAAAAATGTAGAAGGCTTGCTGACCTTTCGAAATTAAGTGTAACTGAACTCTAGTGTTTATTGATCTGCACAAAAAACCCTCCCAAATGCCACAAATTGCTTTGCGAAGTACTCCTGCCTTCTGGCATGAGGTGAAGTATTGAGCAGTAGAAAGTGTTTTGATTATGCATTTAAAAATGGGAAATGTGTGAATATACATTTATATGGATTCTGTGGGTTATAATGAACTCTCAGAGAGTGCTAATGCCAGGCTGCAAACTTCGTTTTGATTGCAGGGTCAGTCCTTGCTTTCTTCCTCTCTGTTTATCTCTAGTGTGGACTGTAATTTGAAGACACTGAAGGGCTGCCCAGTAGGAGGCTGTCAAATTCAGAGTTGTTTCCCTGTATGTACAATGCTGAGCAAGATGAAGTAGGTGGTGTATCTTCTGCGTCAGTACATTATATGACTGAGCTCTCAGAGATGTCTGACTCAAAGAAAAATGAGTAACACCTCTGTTGTGGTACAGTGAAAAGGTATAGGAGGTTGAATTTGGACTATTTTTCTTCTGAAATGATAGTCAAGATTTAGGTATTCATATTAAAGTCCAGTATTTCTAGGCAGTTCACAATGACCTATAAAAGGAGTTTTTTAGGTTTTTTTAAAGGTACCCTGAGAGGAAGAGCCACAGGACCCACAGTGGGCCCTTGTAAAATTGTTGGCCTCATGACTTTGTTAAGCTGTGTTCCTGATCCAAGTAGTTGGCAGCATGTTTCCCTGTATGTTTTCTTGAACATGTCTTGAGGATATGTTTACTTTCTGCCAGCCTTCTGTGGACAAGCCACCTTACTGCATGCTGCCCGAGGTCTTAAAACGAGTGACTGCCCTTCTCAGTTGTGCTTACATCTTACATCTGTGCCATGTGACTTCTCCAAACAAGGGTGGATCACGGCTTATGGGTCCACAGCAGAGGAAGTAGACAGCGTGCTTCATGCTAACACAAAATATTCTTGGGTAGCACTGAAGAGTTGCACACCCAGGCAGCCTCTGGGCGTTGTTCTGTGTGGAGTCATTCCCTGCTGTGCTGTTTTTGCAGCACTTCTCAAAGGCTTTGTGTGGTTTGCAAGAACAGGGCATGTACGGCATGAACAGTTGTAACTTATGCCCAGTCAGTTCTTCAAGGAGTTTTATTTGTGTCAGCACAGTTTTATTGTGACTTTGAAGTTGCCTGTGATGGAATGTGATCGCTATCTCAAATGTTTATGGGAACCTTCAAATGGGTCTGAGCTTCAATAATAACATTGTAAGATGCCTTCAACAGAAAAAGCAGTACAGACCTTCTCTCCTTTTCCCTTATCTAATTTTTTTTATAGGTACATGATTTTATTTAGAAACCTTTAGTAACACTAATATTGGAAACACTTTCAGTTGAGATCACACCAGGGTTTTGGTGATAATTTCCAGCCCTGGAACTTCAGAAGGCCACTGGGATGCAGCTTGGCAGATAGACAGCCAGTTCCCTAGCCCTACACCACATAACCTCAGACAATTTCTGGCTTGCATTGAGATCCTAATCAATTTATTTTGTAAATTAAAATCATATACCTGTATTGCAGCCATCTTAGAATAGACTATTTCAGTTGCAAGGTACCTACAACAAGCACCTAGTCCAGCTGCCTGAGCAATTCAGGGCTGGCCAAGTTAAAGTGCCTTATTAAGGGCATTTTCCAAATGCTTCTTAAAAGCAGGCTTGGGGCATCAACCACCTCTCTGGAAAGCCTGTTGCAGTGTTTGGCCACCCTCTCAGTAAAGAAATGCTTGCTAATGTCCAGTCTAAATCTCCCCTGGCACAGCTTTGAACCATTCCCACGTTTCCTATCACTGGATACCAAGGAGAAGAGCTCAGCACCTCCCTCTCCCCTTCCCCTCCTCAGGAAGCTGTGGAGAGCAGTGAGGTCACCCCTCAGACTCCTTTGCTCCAACCTAGACAAGCCCAAAGCCCTCAGCTGCTCCTCATGGGACATTCCTTCTGGTCCTTTCACTGGCTTTGTTGCTGTCCTCTGGATGCATTCAAGGACCTTCACATCCTCCTTCAACTGTGGGCCCAGAACTGCCCAAGTATTCAAGGTGAGGCTGCACCAACGCTGAATTCGGTGGGACAATCGCCTTTTCTGACTGGCTGATGATGTGTTTGAGGCACCTCAGGATGCAGTTTGCCCTCCTGGCTGCCAGGCACACCCTGCTGCCTCAGACTGAGCTGCTGCCAGCCGGCCATCCCCGGGTGACCAGTGGCCAGACAGGTGTAGCCCCAGTCAGTACAGCCCTCCGAGCTCTGCCCTTCAGCCAGTTCTTCACCCAGCGCACCCTGAACCCGCNGGGCAGTGTCAAAAGCCTCCCCAGAATCCAGAAAAATTGCATCCACCATCCTTCCCTTCACCCACTGAGCAGGTGACCTTATCATAGGAGGATGGCAGATGAGTTAAAGGAGACTTTCCTTTGCGAACCCGTGTTAGCTGTGCCCGATGATTGCGTTATTCTTCAAATGTCTTTAATAGCATTCAGTATAATCGTCTCCATAATTTTTCCAGGTACTGATACTAACAGGTCTGTAGTTCCCTGGGTCTTCCTTCATATCCTTCTTTGTAGACTAGAATAACATTAGTCAGCTTCAGTCAGCAGGGACCTCCCCAGACTCCCAAGACCTTTGGTACCTGATTGAGAGGGTCCTGCCATAACTTCACTAGCTCCTCAGGTACTCTGGGATTAATTCCATCAGTCCCCAAGGACTTGTGAACATTCAGCTGATACAGCTGGTCCCTTACAATTTCAGTGTCCACAAATCAAAAGTCTCTATTCCCACACTCATGGTCCTCCTGCTCAGGAAGCCAGGCAGCCCAAGGCTTATCTCAACTTTCCAAATGTGAGTATTTGTAATTGCAGTGGAATATTCTA
>VZTA01017579.1:11553-29026 GCA_013398855.1 Mohoua ochrocephala | reverse complement strand
AAAGTCAGCCCAAGACATTCCCCCATCTCCCTGAGTGGAGCAAGTAAGGAACTGTGTGAGGCGGAGCTCCCTGCCAGGGATAAACCACAACACATGTTAAGATATAGATGTGGCATGAGTTACTTATGTTGCAGGAATAATATTCAATAATGTTCATCTCTGGCTTTCTGCTTTACATGGTTTAGACCGATGGGATAAAACATACAGGAAACCCATGGAGAAGTAAAGAATCTGTGATTGAATGCTTGTGTAATAGGTATGGTATATTTGTCTAAGAAAGCAGGAAAAGCTATGAAGACTAAACCAGTAAGACATTTATAAAAAAGATGAAGACCAGTAATCAGTTTAAGAGATCTTACTTCAAAGTACCACCCTATTTCAGAAACATTGAAAGGAGTAAAGAAATCTGCCTACAGTGTTGGAAAATTGCTAAACAAAAGAGATATTCATTAAAAAAACCCCAAATATAAAATATATTAAATCCTATTGACAAAGGGGGATGGGGAAATATTCAACAACTGGCAAAAGTATAAAAACAAGCTCAAATGAGAACCATAAGTTCCACAGCAATCTAGTGGAAAAAAAGGATGGGACCACAAGTCAGCTACATACTGATTCAACTCGCAGGCTATCAGTTGGCACTGAGTGATATATGAAATCCCAAAGAATGCCAAAATCCAAACCAGCATAATATTTAAACTATAAAGGGGCCCTGCTGACCCATTCCAGAGCTTTCCTTATTTTTTAAATTATAGGTTGGCCTCTTAGGCGTGCTTTGGCCAAGCTCTCAAAAGAAGGGATTTAAGCCTTTTTTATTTGGAATCATCATTTACTTAAAGCTTATGCTTCTCTCTTCAAAGCCTAAGCAGGGGCTGTATCGTCAATGCACAAGAGCAGCAGAGAGCAGACAGGTCGAGCACACTGTAGCTGTCCAGATATCTTGAGCCATGCTGTCTGTGCAGAAGAATCATGAATCTGAGCTGGATTGCAAATCTAACCAGGTTTCCAAATGCTTTTTGTCGTTGAAGTGGCACAAAGAAGAAAAACTGTACCAGGGAGTCTGGCCCTGAGAGTGCAGATTCAAAACACATTGATTAAAACTTATACACAGTGGTTAAACTTGGAGGAAGAAAACTGTTATAATATTTGGATTAAACATCAGCTGAAAGCAAACACCTTTATTTTTTTTCCACCTAATTCATGACTAGAAAAGTTCTCAAAGACTAGAAAATTCTGTTTTAGCGACTGAGCTTTTATTGTCGTGACTATGTTTTTAATGTCTTTCAATTATGTTGAGGAACAGAAGGATCAAAATTCGGAGATGTGGTAATTTGTGCGGTGTTTGTGGTCTCACCATACCTCAGAATTCTGGAAATAGCAGAAAACAGTTTGTACTCTCAAGATTTATAGTGAAATTTCTAGACTTCCCAGGCTAGCTAAGTATGTTATAGACAAGCCCAAAATAATAATCCTCAATTCTGGACAACTGCAAACCACAGATTAAAATCAGTGTCCATGGTCTGTACTTCTGTGCTTTTGTAGTTTGGATGAATTATCTGAATCAAACATCCAAGGCATCAACAATAGGGAAAAATCAATCAGAAACATATGCCATTTGAAAGATCTTCTTCCAGCTGTTGAAGGGAATAGAGAGATGGTTTCCTTGAACAAATCCATAAGGACTTCTGATCCACCCCAAAAAAAGCCAGTAGAAGGAACAATATGAAAATAACAGTGAAAACTGTCCTTACTATCCTCTTACACCCTTGGGTTTTAGGATAGTGTTGTCTTTAAGTAGTGAAAATAACTACCTGTCCCTTCTGTCTCTCTGTGGGGGTGGCACAATTCCGTCTCAATTTTCCTTTAAATGAAATTAAATGCTTCAATCTAGAACCTCAAAATTTTTCTTCTTAAGTTGCGGAACAGAAAAGAAGGAGGTTGACATTTAGAAATGTTTTACTGGAAATTTTGGGAGGGAGGATGTATTTTTTTCAGAAAGTAAAATACAAAATTTGGAGCAGAGGCCTAGGAAATCTTGTTGTAGACGGTAATATATATATATGTATATGGATTGTACGCTTTTTTTTTACATTAAGTTGAAATCTGGAGATCTGATCCAGCAACAATTTCAGCTGCAGTCTGTAGGTCCCTATCTCGCATACTGACAGTTTCTAATTTAGGTACCTCATGTAAATGTTTCGAGATAAGTCACGTTAATCCATCAGATACAGCCTCGCGTGCAGCCTGTGCCACACTGGGACAATGGGGAGTTTTAGGTCCAGCAAGCCTGGAACCAACTGTCTCAATGCCAAGGATGCCTGGGGCTACAAAGCTGGGACACTACAAAGCGTTTTAACCCAGGACAGTCCCCACAAAGTCCTGGGCATCTGCAGGCAAAAGTAAACTGGAAAGAGACCAGTCAGGTTTCTGAGACAAGCCAGTTGGAAGATTGTTGACACTACTGCATGTCCATCCAACATGAAAACCTACTTTGCTGGAAAATGCCCGACCTATTCTCTGCAATGCTGCCACACTAGGCTTACGATTACCGAAGAGCTTTGGACTACCGCAGAATCAGTGAATTTTTAAACAGCTGCTTGTAAAGAAGAATAACAGGGAAAAAACCCAAATCCAACAAACAACATTTGGCTTCTTTGTGTACCTCAAACTCGAATGTTGCTTTCAGTGTAGCAGGTCTTATCCATTGCAAGAACAGGAATTTATATGCAGTTGCATGTACTGCTGAGTGTTCCCTAGAAATAACAAAACAGTTGGGAAATGGGGAAAATGTTTGTAAGAAGACAGACACTTTCTTTTAAATTGCCGCATCATAAAGTCTCTCAAACTGTTAGAGAAGATATAGAAGCAGCATGCATAAACCTTAGATAATTTTCACAAACCCACTGGAAAAGGATGAGAAGCCACTCAAAATGCTACATTTCTTGTACAGGACTCTTCAAAGTACTTTATGAGTTTGCGTTGTGCCTCTGTATTTTCATTTTTCCTTTTGCTTTATTTCTAAAAATATTTTCACCAGAGTGGGATCCGATGTTAATGTAAAATCAAGCTTGCAACCTGACTTTATGAAGAGAGGCATTTCTAAAAATAAATGTGAGTAGTCGATTTAAAGCTGTTATAACTCCTCTGACTATTTTTACATCTTGTATCATTTTATGTCCACAAAGATATACCTACACTTATTTTGCTGAGTGGACACAGTATTCTGTTTTTAGTGTGGCTGGCATACATTTCTTTAATCTTTCTCATTGACAAACTCAGTGTAAGCTAGTTGCAAGACAATTAAACAAATGTTAATATTAGGAACAGCCTTGGAGTTGCTACAGAGAGTGGGGATACTGAATAACTGGACTGAACACCAGGTTCCACCACAGGCTGCTTGCGTTACCTTTAGCCAGCTTGCTTGCACTTTCTATCCCTCTTTTCTATCTCAGTAAAAAGGGGGATAATATTGCCTTTTTAGCACTTTCTTTGTTCTCTTTTGGGCAGAGACTTATCCTTTCCATGTGTGCTTGCGTGGTGTCCCTCACAACAGTTGCTGATTAGCAGATAATTAGCAGAAAAAAAATACAGCTGTATGTTTACTAACTGGACAATGTTTTTTCACCTGAAGCAAAACATTTTGTAGTAACTTAATGCTTTATGCTAATATTAACATACCTCAGGGGCAGAACCCACTTCCTAGAGAGATAAAGAACAGACACCATATAGGCCGCTCATCTGGAATGCAGGGTTCACATCTAATTGATTCAAAATCAGGGCCTGGACTTAGGTCTCATAGCAGGAAAGTGTTTTTTCCTAGACTCAAAGTATTTTATCTCATCTATTGCAACTGTTTGATATCATTTAGTTAAGTATTCTGCGGATAAGAAAGATCCAATTCACCATGACTTATTTCAGGAACTTAGCTGAGCTTCCCTAATTAATAGCCTAGGCATCCTGTATACTGTGCAAAAAAGACAAAAGCCTCTTGGACTATGTTAAGCCCTTTTTGATGTCTTTTGGTTTTTTCCCATTTGGAATAAGGCATTAATCCTGAATCTTTTACATCATCAAGGCACAGTCTGACCATAGTTGTTCCTTGTGGGTCTCTTCCAGCTCAGCATATTCTGTGATTCTGTAATATTTCTTTTGAGAGAAGTTCACCAGTATTTATGACCATTCAGAAAAGCTTCATTTGCAGTCCAGCAAAAAAAAAGCAAATACAATGTTGATGTTTCAGATATTTACAAAGAATATAGAAAAATCTTCATATTACAAGGAAGTAATAAACAAATCTTTAGGAAAGTGAAGTCAACTCTATGTCTTAGATCTGATCTTTCTAGATAACTAAAAATATATATATATATACAAAGTTAAATTACACTCTCTGCCCAGAATAGGATCTTTCTAAAAATAATGCTTCAGCTGCATCCAGAAACTCAAAAACAGGACTTGTTTGATATCATTGGAAAACATCTCCTGCCATAGGAGTCACATATCATTTTCCAAGTAGAAGAGCATACTGCCAAAATGGTGCAGCAAGTTCATTGCCATAAAGTAAAAATTCACCAGGTTCTTAACTAAATGCTGAAATTAAATTTAGCCGCAACAATTTAATATACCTACAGGACATCTACAATTGTCAGTAAACATTGCAACTGCCTCATTATTTATTCTGCTTTTAAAAAGTGTGAGCCAATGTAACGTTGTAGTAGTTTTTGTTCTCCTTTACAGAACTGAGAACCGGGAGGGCATTATTCACTTGAGAATTAGGAGAGTTATTTTTTACATGTCAAACACAGTAGACAGCACAGTTATTGTACAGAATTTCATTAGCACTGTACTTCTTTTAGAAGCATACATAGTCAGGAAGGGTGACAGATCCTTTAAACCGTTTTGATACTCTAAAATGTAGGGCAGTGATGCATTTATGTATATATGTGTACAGTTTGCATGCATATATTATGAAGGAAAATGGCAAGGCTGCCATTCAGAGAGATCTAGCCAGGCTGGAGGAGTGGGCCACCAGGAGCCTTGTGAAATTCAGCGAGGACAAACGCAAAGTCCTGAATCTGGGAAGAAAGAAACCTTGGCAGGAATACAAGCCAGGGCTGCCTGGCAGGGATGTGTCTTGTCAAGGAGCAGTGTGGCCCAGCAGCAACCCCAGGGCCAGGCAGCTGGAGCTGAGGGAGGCCCAGCGCTGGCTGTGCCGTCTGCCATGGGGAACAGTCCCATGGAGCTGGTAACGGGGTCCACTGACAGAGTCTGACACAGCAAGTGATGAACGGGGGCCAGGGCACCGCTGGGGGCAAAGGAGCAGAGGAAGGGCTGGAGCCTGGCACTGCTGTGGTATCACTACAGGGACTGACAGACAGCCTGATGGGGCTGAAATCAGGTCCTGGACAGGAAGAGTGGCTGCGGGTCCAAAAGGAAGCTGGGCAGGGCAGTTAAACTCTTGATGTATTCAAGGGCTTGAGAAGTCTGTGTTAACAGGGGGTGCTGGTGAGCACAAGGTGGACGTTGGCCAGCTGTGTACCCTGGCAGCAAAGACCACCAACAACATCCCGGGCTCTGCGAGTAGAGGCACAACCTGGAGAAAAGGGTTATCATGCTCTGCTCAGTACTTGTTACACTGCATCGAGACACTGCATATAGTTTAGGGCCCTGAATACAAGGAAGATATTGTAAAACTGGAGCGAGTTCAGTCAGCACAACCCATCTGGCCAGGGCTGGAACACTGACCCTGTGAGTGAGGTTGAGGGTACTGGGTTTGTGCATCATGGACCCTTGAAAAGACACAGCTTCAGGGGGGCCTAACAGCACCCCCCCAGTACCTACTGGGGGGTGGTTATCAAGAAGTTATCAAGAAGTCCTGAGCTGCGTGGTGGAAGACTGAAAAAACAGCGAGCCCAAAGTGCGATTAAAGAGATTCAGTATGGATATAAGGAAAGGTTTTCACCACAAGGACAATCAAATAGTTAAACAGATTGTCTGGAATGTTTTGGAAGTTTTAAAGACCTGAGTAGGTAAAGCCTTGTGCCACCTGGCCTGGTCTCATATCTTTCTCTGCTTTGAACAGCCAAAATCCCTTCCAACTGAATCATCATATGATTCTATGAAAATAAAGAGCAAGAGGTACTGATTATACAGGCCAAGAGGTTTTCACATCCCCAGAATGAATTCAAACTGAGCTACTCCCTGCAACAAGACAAAATATTTACTGGACAGTGGATGCAATTCCACAAGTTCAGAATTCTGTGTTTGGAAGATTGAAGTTTTGTCAATCTCATTCTTTAGGTGGACAATGTAAAACTGCAGTTCATCTTATTATTGCTGCTTATCCTTCCTGTGTGCTCTCTTAAATCATTCATTAACAAAATGCTGTCTGACTAAGTTTAATTTAGAAAATGAAAGTCACAGCAGACATCCCCCTCAACTTCTGCATTAATTTTTGCTTCGATATACTGCAGGCTAAGAAATGAAATCAAGTCCATTCACTTATCCTTTTCCCCTCAAGCTGGAGGTAGCAGGTGTTAGACACATCAGGAACAGTAGTCATTTCTCGGACACAAGGAGAAGAATTTGACATTGAGCTTGGTTCTGATTCAATTGTCCATAGTAATGCAGATTGATGTTAGTCCCACAACCATTTGCCTCAGAGAAGTATAAAATCTTAGAAAGGCTGTGAAATAAACGCACATCAAAAGCACTTTTAGGATTGCATTAGTGTGCATACTGACTATAATTACAATAATTAGAATATAGAAATTACAGGAGGAAGACTCAAAGAGCACATGAAAGCTTGCTTGTAAACATGTCATTAAAATATTCAGTCAAAAGTTGGACTGGAAGATCTGGCATGGCCAAAACATGGATTTTCTTTTAGATGTTTACGTTTCATTATTGACTGCTCGTATTGTCTGACTTGAGCCAAATTTCACAGAAAGAACAGTTTTTAGTCTGACTACCTATGTAATCTCCTCCTATCATCAATAAATAGATATGGACACCCCCGGAGAAAGATTATTTTCACCTATTGGTAAACCTGTCTTAGGAAGGGAAAATCAATCCTCTGAAGGCTCTTGTCCTTATCTCCATTGCCTTAAGGACAAAGTCCAGGAGACTGTCTTAGAGCAGATGTGCAGCTTTTAGATGAATTCTCCTCTTCTTCACTTCCAGATATTGATTCTACAATGTGTTGAAAGTAACCTACTTTTCAAATTTTTCTTGGACACTTAAAGACACATTTCAGTCTTTTCTCTTGTATTTCTCTCCTTCCAATTTTGGTGTTAAATTACACTTTCATCTTCATTTAAAAAACATGTATCTGTAGCTGGATTCTTCCCTATTCTGCAAGTGGTTTAACTTGTAACAATTGCTTTTGGTCATTGTTTCTGAACTGCTATTCTGTGTTTCCCTATCTGGTATTTAAGCTATTTGTTTATTACATGGCACATTTTCAAATGTCTGTATATGATTCTGCATATATTTTCAGGGTGTGTATACATATAATGAAGTGGACTATTCGATTTCTGTAGCATCACTTGCTTTTCGTATCTGCATATTATGAGGATGATAATGAAAGCACCTTTCTGAACTTTCAGGTGATTTCTGTCACTCGAGTGGCTGGTTCAGAGGTGTCTGACCTGTGCTGTGGTGTTGAAGAAATGCATTTCTACGGTGACACTTCAGACTTGAGCAGCCTTCAGAGACGATGTGCTCCTCTTGCAGGGAAAACAAGGAAAATACCTAAAATGGTAACATGCACGTTTTAAGACAAAGGCTGAGTTAAACAAATGCACACGAATAAGAAAGCAGAAGAGAATACTCTTGTTGCAGTCCTGTTAACAAAGTGGTTTGGTACACATTGGTTGCTGGAAGGGCAGTTTGGACATATTTATGTCTACACCATCTGCTGTCCTATGCCCATAACCCTCCAAAGCAAACCTGCTGTTTGACATGAGATTCAATATGGCCATAACCTGTACCTAATAACTGGTGACTGACATCTGATATTTCACCTTGATGCTGTGCTGTATGTGGCCTAGTGGTGAAGGGAATAACACCTCCTGAATTCTCAATTCAGATTAATAGCAAGGATAACTAATCAGCAAATATGCTTCACAATGTTACCCTCTGGAAAGCTCAAACTTACTCTAACACCTCAAGCTGTGATATTTGGGATCATGGAATCATAGAATATAGGATCAATAATTATTGACCACTCAATATTCTCTCAAATAAATGCCAGGTGGATATTTTAAGGTGTTTGTCATTCGCAGCATTTAAATCTTCCCTAGCATTCTTAGAAAAGACCTCAAAATGTCCAGCACGGTACTCACTGCTCACTCAGCTGTAAAATGATCAGCCAGCCTTGGAATTCATCTGCTGCTCCTTGCCATCCGACCCAACAGCCTTTCCAGCTGGAACAGCTTACTGTGACCATGGAAAACCAAGTGTCCATTCCCTCAACACCAGATGTCAGTCATCCTCTAAAATCCATCTAGCCTAAAGGGGAGGTACATTTAATTCCCCAGTGCTCCACAGGACAAACTGCAAAATGCCAAATGGCAAAGCCTTTCCCAAGCTCTCAGCCTGAAATAAAGGTCCGTTGGACCCTTGCAAGAGGTAGAAGCAGAATAAGTTCTGCTCAGCCATATTTGCTGTCTGCCTCACACACCATTTTCATGTACATGGAAAGCTTCAGCTGAATCCCATTAGGAAGAGAACTGGTGCGAGAGACATTTCTAATTTATAACATGTCTAATTTCTTTCAATTTGACAACAATATGGCTATAATTTCAGCTGAGACATGTCAGACGATTACTGAATATATGCAAATTTTTAAAAAAGACAACAAAAATGACGTGGCAAATTGCATGCTTTTCTTTAAAAAGTATAACAGACTTTTGTGGAGACAATGCAGTCTTTCAACATATTGCTTAGAAAAAACCCTGTAAGGCAAGGATTGCCAGTTTGATTTTCCAATATTTGTGATATTTGTTCCATCAAAATGAAACTAATATTGACTCTCTTGTATTTATATTGCATTTTGCTTTCTGTATTAATGTTTGTTTGAATTAATCTGAATATTCCACATAATTTAAATTTCAGCACATGAACTGAATTAACCTCATTAATGAGAATTTTGCCTATGGCACCCCTTTTATAAATGCTTTTCCCATTGAGAATCTTGCTGGGAAGACAGCTTGATTGTGAATATATTGACATTCTACTTGTTACTGCAAATCTCCATTTTGTTTTAGATGTTTTATTATCTGATGGCTAAATTGCCCTGTAAGTGTACAACATAGAATATTTGATTAATAAATTCTTGAGGGCACTGAACTCAGTGCAGTCAGTTTGCTATGATCAAAGCAGTAAACACTATCCACTGCTGTTTTCTCAAAAGCTCCTTATTCTGTTCATTGTAGGGGACAGTCACTATGGAAAACACTACCAAAAGTTAGACATTAAATACTTTATCAAACTGACACAAGACCTGCTCTAATTACCATTTTGATCCATGTGATTTCAACATCTTTAACTGGATTAGGACACTTACCTATTCAATCTTACTCCAGGGTTCTACTATAACTATTTTTTTTTTATTTATAGAGACAATTTGATAAGATTTCTTTTGCTTATCTATATACAGAAACTGTATTATCCAGTTACACATAAATAATGTCTTGGTACAGAAACTCACTTTCAGAAGACAACAACTGCTCTAATAGTCTTCCCACTCCTATTAACATCTTGGTAGTACAAACAGAGAGAAAAACTGAAACCAGACACGACATTTTGGGTGACAAATTTCTCAGTCTGTAATTTTATAGAGTGATTTGTTTTCCTCTCTAATGCTTTACTACAAGACACTGAGGGTTCAGCCAACAGGCATATCTATTCTCAAGTGGAGGGAATCAATTACTAGTCATTAGTCCCCCTGCTAATATTAGGATGGCAGCAATAAGCATGTAAATTTGTTACCCAGGAAAATGGATGTAGAAAGGACAGTTTTCTGGAGTTTCAGACTAAAATCCACAATTTGACATGGTAAAAGAACAACTTGTGGCATTGGAAACCAACTGCATAAAATTTTGCTGGTTCAAATTCAGCTCAGGTTGTTGTTTTCTGACAGCTATTATCATCCGACAGCTGTTTGATAGCTGATGTGAAGCAAGCGGGCAGGCTCTGCCCGAGATTTACCATTGACTTCAATGGCAGAGGAATAATCTCCAAATGCTACTATAATTTAAAACAGCAAAACCAAATCATCAATATTTACCCTTTTAAAAGTTCCTGAAGAAAAGCCAATAGACTGATGATTATTTCACCTAAGCTGCCTTTCTATCCTTCAATATCATCACAGTAAAGTTGCAGTGAGACTCCTGAAGACCTTCCACATTGTGCTCTGCTAGTAAACTTTCCACCCCTGGGAAGTGTTGCAGGACTGACTCCTTTAATATCACGGAGAAAACCACATCATGGCAGGCATTTTATAACTTGCACTGAATCCCAATCATGTTCCCATAAGGGTGATTTAAGATAGATTTCCATGAGGACAGGACAGACCCCATAGGTAAAAACAGTGAAAGGGCCACAGAACACTACTGGGAAGGAAAGATATAGGATGCTAATTAAAAAGGTTAAAATAGAAACATTTTTACACAATTCCTATAAAACTAAGTAAATTCCTATAAAATGGAGCAACTTCCTTGGATTCTTTGGTGGGACACAATTTGTTTAGCTTGTCTTGCCACCTGGTACTGTCTCACTGATTAAAATTCAAATAGCAAAGTTTGCGTGCCACAGTACTAGAGCACGTTACAAAGCCATCACCTCCTTAAGGAAAAAGGATATGCAGACTTCTAGTCCAGAATGTACTTAGCTGTCTCACAAATATTTCTACAAAAAGTTCAAATCATATCCTATAAGAGATAATCCATTTTAATCAAATTATTTTGAATACAATTTTTTGGGTTATGACAACTTTTGTCCTTCGAATGGTATTATCATGGAACATAGACCAGGTAGAGTACATAAATAAATGGGCCAGTCCTTCCATAGCTCCTTGTTTGACTTACTTTCTGGAACTTAAGATTCAAAGAGTTCTACCCACTTAGACCAGCTGAAAATCTCCTTTAGTATCTAAGCTGCTTATCAACTATTTTTATATTAGAAAATCTCTGTAACCCCCATATAATAATTTTGAATTATACTTCAAAAAGAGAGCGCTGCCAGTCTGACCACCCTATCACAGGACCAAGGATTGGGAGAGGTATGTTTAGTACTTCTGAAGGAAAACTGTTTGTTTATGTCCCGTCTTCCCTAAGTGCATAGTGACGGTGTTTTCAGGGCGTAGTTCACTCCTGGTACCTCCCATTGCTATCAGGTGTATCGGCACAGCAAAGCTAATCTGGGGTCTCGACGCTGCAGTCTCATCACATCAGTGATACAGCTCAGTTGCTTTTCAGTCTTTGCCAGTTCCAAAATCTCCACATGTGACCTTGATATGTGTTGCATAAGTGCTTTGAGATCTCTGGATGAAAAGTTCAGAGCAAGATTTAGGCAGCATTACCATATCCCTTCTGTCAAGCTACCTCTAAGTCTTAATTCCAAAGGTGCTTTATCAGCCTGCTCACTCTCCTCTTTGTAATAAACTTCAACCTGATAACATTATTAAGCAAATATTGCGAACCAGCTTTCATTAGACCTTGTTAACTACATCACAAAAGTCATAATAACCTGATCTACAACCTTGTGCCCGCTGCAGCTGGAGAAACATTGTGCAGGAAAGATGCAGAGCTGTGGACCTCAGATGACAAGGGGATACACCATTCTCGCCCTGAATTGTTTTGTTTTGCATGCCTTTAGAAGGGCTTTCTGGGAACAGGAGGCTTTCTGCAGTGCTTGTGCCATATGCTGGATGCTATTGAGGAAATAGAGAAAAGCTGAGAGAAAAACTTGGTGCTTCTTTTAAGTTTCCTCCAATAGGATGCAACAGTGCACGCTCACCTTCAGCGAGCTGGGGGTTAAAGGCAGGTATATTCTCTCATCAGATAAAACTATAGACCTGTTTAACTCTGGCATGAGTGACAGCAAAGCATCTCAGAGAAACAGAGTTGTAGCCCTGTAGGAGCAAAGCCGAGTATTCTCTTTATAACCAAAGCTGACCTGCTGCTCCAGTTCTTTGTTTCATCTGGATTTTTTAGTTTGTACAAATTAGTATGTATTCCTTTTTTCCCCTTCTTCATCATTTCACATAATGTGCTGGTTTAGGCTTCTTTGTACCACCTTGTTTTTGCACTTGATCAAAGCAACCTTATTATCCTTGCATCATGTGAAAGCTTTCTAATTATTATTACCCTAAATTCCCACTGCTGGACCAACACTAGTCTGCTTGTCTTCCAACAAACATATTTGAAGCTTTATTTGATTAATCTTTAACTTATTAGGAACACCTGTTGTAAAAATTTTAAGGCTATTTTTGGAATAGATCACCATCTTCATAGAATTAGGCATATTACATATCCGGAAGCTGGTAAAAAAAACCAGTTTCTCTGGTGTCTTGTTAGAAATAATGAGAGAGAAAAAGTGCAAGAGAGTGAAATTGTTCTTCTGGGATAATAGAAAGAGAGCAAAATCTCCACTCTAGAAACAGTGGAAGGGTACCTCAGCTCATACTTCAGCCTACCTAAAGTCATTTGTTCTTTGAAAGCTCCTCTTCACCAACTGCCAGTGAGCCAAGGGCACGTCAGTCTCCTACCTTAGCTGCTTCAGGTGGGATCTCAAAGTTGGATGTGATGAGTTCAAATCTTAGGGACCAAAATAGCCAGTAAGTTTTTGAAAGATTATTTTCAGAGGAAAAAACCCAACAAAAAATCTGAAAAATATATTAAGGTGAGATTTGACAGTGCATTTACTACTCTTGGCTATCTCTCTGCATGACTACATCCCAGTAAAGTCAAGGTATATAACTTCACTTTCAAAATGTAACAAATGTATTTGCTTCTACTGTACATGAAGAGCACCCAGATGCAATGGTGGAGGGGAATAGTTAACCCCAGCTTGCCATGAAGTAACATCCTTCTGAATAGAAACAGCAAAATTGTGGAACTGTTCTGTAGAAATCAAGTTGCCATATTGAGGCTGCTTGGCACTTTCCTCAGACTTAAATTCCTAAGTCTTTTGTGAAGCTGGGCCTCTTGTCCTCAAGATTTAGATCACAGTAATGCCAGTGAATTAAGACTGAAGAACTGGGGTGGGGTGGGGGGAGGGGTGCTGGCAGGGGACTCTTATGTTTTAAAAAACTTGTTAGGATATGAATATTCCAGCCACAACCTTAGGGTTGTGGACGGAATGTACATATCCTGTCAGGGCCAGAGGGACTCACCCCCAGCCAGGCAAGCTGGAAAGTTTGTGGACAGGTTGGCAGACGGCTTCCTTCTGGCTTACCTGTCTTGTCTGTCATTTTATGGCACAGCTCACTCTTGCACAGGGTCAGAAGGCAGCTGGAGGCAGCTGGACACTACTTCAAAAGAGAACATGAAGTATCTTTTCATGCATGTATCACCTATGCATGATCAACCTGAAGAAAAGGCAATGGACTTCCTAAGAGTATCCATGAGAGAGTGATTAGGTCTTGACAAAACACTCTTCACATGCTGCATTTATAGTAGTTCCATGTGTTTAATAGAAAAAGAAACATTCCAGTAGATTTGCAACTAAACAGAAATGTCCTGTGCTCACGATGCAAATCCTGGTGTTTAAATGAACTGACCATGCTGTCCTTTTCCTGGACATTTCACTACCTAAGGCTTGCTTATAAAGTGTGTCTTCACATACTGCTGCATTCAAGGAGCTTTAGTACCAATTCTACTGATAACATTGAGAAAAAAGGAATTCCTGAGTTAACAAGTCCTGTTTTCTTGGAATGGGAAAAGAAGATGCATTGTCAGATTTGCTTTTTTACTCCTTCCCTCACCTCAAACTTCACAATCTTCAACATTAATAGAACTTACATGACGTCCCTCTAAGACAGATAATGAAAAGAATGACAGAGTTAATGGGAATTTTAACTATTAATTTTCTTGGCATTTCTACCTGGTGTTGAAGATGATCACTCCTTCAATGCCAGAATATTAAAGTTGTTACTTAAAAGTAATGGGATCTGGTTGTCACACGCTTCGCTCTGTGGAGGGTTATCTGTACTGGCAAAAAAAGGGTCTTTCTATTACTAAATCAAGACAATCATGTTTTGAATTCGCATTACCCACAGGTGAAAGTGCAAAGCTCTGCAAAATCATATACCACACCGTCATGCAGCTGACACACCTTTTCAGTTGGGAAAGTACTGTTGGTTTGCAAAGGTCATGTTTACATTTCAGTTACAGGGAAAGTTATAGACATGCATGTCTGTACCAGATAATTGGCGGGGAGAGGACTGCTCTTTTTATGCTCTCAGCATCTTTAATAAACACCACCCAATACTGGGTAAGAGGATGTGGTTTCTATCAGGAACCTTTAGGAGATAATCAACAAGAGTAGAAAAACACACCTACGCAGCCACAGGTGCTTTCAGATCCTCCAGTCAATGGTGAATGAGTAGCCCAAATGTATTAATGTTCTCACTTTTCTATTACTCTATGAATTAAGTTTAAACAGACATTTGAGCTGTTAGTTTGGGGGGTTTTTAAGTGAGAGAATGCACAATGGTGAAGATATTTGTGATAAAAAAGCTAGAGGAGAAGATGTTTACTTCTCACCTTCTGGCTATCCCATGACTTAAATTAATTCTCTTGCATAAAAATACAGTATTCCATGGTTTGGTGATAGGTTGACACTTTATGTAGCTCCATGCTGGTATTGCTCCAAACAAAAGATATGTATGTATGGGTTCTCCTGAAGATCATCTAAATGTCTTCTAGATTTCTTATCTTTGGCTGAGAACTTCTAATATCAATAATCCTGTCCTAATTATTATAATCTTTATTTACAGATGGTAAATTTGAGTTTACTTACCATGGTAACACTCAGAGGGAGGCTGTGTCTTATGTTTTGTGGAAAATCACCTTGATATATTATGTCCCACTGATCCCTCAACTTTGACTTTCTTTTTCCCAGCCTATGCTCCTGAAAAATGCTTCTGTCTGAAATGCTGCTCTTTTCAGAAAGTTACTGAATACGTTAGCACATCTAGGCTGCTTCACGCTCTCTTAAGAGCTCAAAGACTCAGTAAAGTGGCTGTACCCCCATGGCTGGTCAAAAGCACAGCTGCTTGGCATCGATCAAGTGGAATGATGAACAATGGTGCCAGACCTGAATCAGGTGAAGGAAGGATTAAGTAGTGTTGTCAAAGTGGTACGTCCCATACCTTCACACAGTGCTGTTTTCTTGAGGATCACAGTAGTATAGTCAGGGCTTCCCAGCAGAGTAAATTGGGGGAGAGAAAAAGAACAGTCAAGATCCTTAGTAGAAAGCAGAGGGGAAATCCCTTGGGTCAGCCATACAGACACAAAGTGCTGGAGAAGGTGTAGGGGAACAGTAGAAGAGGGCACAGGCTTATACACTGAAGGTGAGTGTGAGGCTGTGAATGTAGAGAAGCCTCAGGGGACAAATCTATGAGTCAGTGCCCAAATTGCAGTTTCAAGATTCAAATCTCCCCTCTGTGCCTTGGCTTTTGCCACTGTAAACGTTTTCTGTAGAGGGTGAAGGATAATGGCAGACACAAGTGTGTGCACCTGGGTAAAACCCTGATCTGTTCAAACCAAGGCAGTCACGACAGGGATGTTAACGGGTCCATGTTTTCTCCCTTAAGCCCGAAGAGTGTTTCTAGCTTGTGGATGCCATAGAAGGCAGGATGTGTGGACCAGAGGAAGTCCATTGTTGAAGACTGAGTGAGTGTTCAGAGAAAAGGAAAAGTTGTTCTTGTTCTTACGCTTCATCTTAAGCATGCACTTTTGGAGACTGTAGGCTGTTCATCTTAACACTAGACAATGTCACCTTGAGAAAAGCTGTAGTGTGCCAGCAGACTGACTTTCTATTGTCAGGTTTTGTCCTTTTTTCCTTCCAATTGCACATGCTGTGTTTCTTCCTGATCTGTATAAAATCTATGCTTTTCAAGATAAGTGCTAATCCACAATAATACAAATAATGTTATTTTTTTTTCCGTCTCAGCTGTTGCTCTGATGCTACATAACAAAAAGAGGATGCAAGAAAAAAAACTGAATTAGAGCTAGGTATCATGATGGCTTTTCAAGTAGAAATGCTTTCATTTCTATAATGTGTATCAAGCCATCACACCCTTTTTTCAGCCCCAGCCATCTTAGTGCAAGTGGTGTACTAGCCAATTCCCATTCATTTGTTTCTAAAAGAGGAACATGTTGTTTGGCTTTGTTCAGGGTAGATGAGAGCGAACTTTGATTTTAATAATTTTTTAGCAACTCCACAGCTAAAATAACTACAAACCTTTCATACACTAAAAAAAAACCCCATGCACAGGGCTGCAAAAATCTGTCAGTGCATTTGCAGGAGGAACAAACAGCATCTAATGTAAGTATAATGGAATTTGGAGTGACACCCAGGCTGTGAGCAGCCTTATGTTGTCATGCCTGGTGTGCAGAATATCAAAAACTCTCTTAAGAACTCAAGCTCGCTTTTCATCAGGATGTTTCTCTTTCTGTTCTTCTGTGAGCACTGTATGAACCACAAACACTAAAACGGACATTTGTCCTGCAAGTGCATCTCTTCCTCTATTCTGGCCTTGCATTTGTCTGCTAAATCTCACCTCAAAACACGTCAGATGATGAGAGAGTCCTTTAGTATTTAATGTTACATTACCTTTTAGAAGCTCTTCCTGAAAAGGGAAGAATCTTTACAGGCAATATTGTTCAGAAGCAGAGTAAGTGACTGTTGTTATCCTGAAGACCTCACAATGCTGGGAGACAAAGGCAGAGGGGAAAAGTGATTTTTTTTGTGAAGATCGGTGCGCTCTGTGAGACCCCAAGCTTCTAATACAATCCTCATCTTATTGCATTTATTTTGCAGGCAAAACAGCTACTAGTTACAGCAAGCCTTAACATCTTACTTAGGCAATAAGAAATTTCCGGCCATGAAACTGTAGTAAACCCGTATTACTTATGAAAGGCACCCTCTTTGCTTCAGATACAGATAAAGCTGATGGGTGGACAATATCATCAAATCCTGGGAAAAAAAGATTTCCTGTCTAAGGGAGTTTTTGCATCAAAATAGAGATTGGATAAAATTCAACTCAAATTTATGTGAAACGAAGAGAATTTATACATTTTAACATACATTCAGGTAAAAATGTGGCTCTCTTGACTGAATTGCTATTTGTATTTGTGACTTTGTTTGAACTGAATGTTGAAATGGATGAAATGTGCCTGCTTCTGAAAGTCTCATGCATTTTCGGGGTGTGTTTTCTGAGAATGTCTTCTGTCTGGATCCTAAT
>VZTA01017579.1:0-11530 GCA_013398855.1 Mohoua ochrocephala | reverse complement strand
GGGGGGGGGGGGGGGGGGTGTGAGGTGTTTGACCTCAGAAATGGATAGATTTGGGGACGGAGGGTAACTTTGTTCCTCCAGCTTTTGAATTTTCTGAGGATATCTTGATTTTAATTTAAAAATTGTAACTTTAGTGCATTTTCAAAGCGAGAGACATGCTAGGTTATTTATTTATGAGGATATACATTTGAACAGGCCATAATTATCTAAATAAAACCAGGGGAGAGAAATTAATGTCCTGCAGAAGTGCAGGAAAACAACCCACTGCCAAAGCAGCCATATTTTAAGGAGTCAGGTAAAATGGCACTAAAATGTTTCACTATTTTTTTCTAGATGAATGACTTTATCCTAAATGTGCAAAGGAAAGGTGGAAAAATATCATTTAGAATGTGTCTATGAACACCACCTAGAATTTAGGATTTGGCTGCCAAAGTTCAGTAACCAATTAGGGAAGATGAATCGAACCATTGACATAATAACAAGTACACAGGGACAAAGATGAAATGAAAAAGCGGAAGCTGGCTACATTTTGTAGTGGAGGCTATAAAAGGCTACAGTATGATCTGAAAAGGAGTTGGATCTGCCAACCTTGCTGTTTTTCACTGAGCTTCATCTTTTTACTGTTCTGTTTCTCATTGACACATTAGCTGCTGCACCAATACATCACATGCACATGGCTAAGTCAATCCTGAATTAGATGAGCCATGGAAAACCATAGAACCTGCCAACAGAGAAGAGATTTAGCCAAATATTTCTAAGTAAAGCCTGAGTATGCTCAAACTGCCAAAGAGCAGCATTTGCAAAGACAGCGGGGAGGTAGACGGACCCACTCTGCACTGATCTAATCAACTGATCTTAAACCTTTGCTTGTCTGACACTTCTTGCTCATAATACCACAGAAGGAAGAGTGTACAGGAACAAGTTGCATTGAAAAATCTTGTTCTTTAAGGACTGGAAGGAACTAGAATGAAAGCTAGTAGGCCTTTGAGTCAGGTTTTGCATTTCCGATGATTACATTAGTGCCATGTCGGGTCTGAGTAAATAAATGCTCTTCTAAATAAAACAGAAAAAGTAATTGTTTTTCTCTCTTCCTGTCCTGCACAAGTGCTTCACCCATTTTTACTGCCAGCATAAGGTAAATGTGATATGACATGTAACTTTTTTGATCAACCACAAAGAAGTTTTCCAGCATCTATGGAGCTCAGCTAGTAAGCACAATTTATAAAACAATGAATGACTAACCCCTGTAACCATTTTAATGACCCTAAAATAAAGTGCTTAGAGCAACATCTGTCTCAGCAGCTGGGTTCTCTGCATGAGTGGGCAGAGCGACACATTGGGACAAATTCTGTTCTCCCTTTTGACAGAAACAATTGCAGCAGATCATTTTTATCGTAATCAATTTAGGTACAGTTTCTTGGAAACCATCTGTGTAGTGTTCATAGATTGTGCTTAAGAATTTAAATGTGTGTATTTTTGGTTGCTTGATGTAGCATCTGCTAATGACCACATAAGTTCCAGTTTTTATGCATAAAGCTGTTTCCTTGTAAAGGGATTAGTAGAATGACTACTTGATTTTATCCTTTTAACTACCCAATAAGCTGTCGCAGCTTGAATGACATCCGCCACAGAGTGTAAGTTACAGAATTAATTGCATTTTTGAGCTGAAGTTGAAGCCATAAGGATAACAAAGCATTAGAAAAACATTTTATTACATTTCTCTCTCAAGTTAGTAATTTAAAATTAATACAGGTTTTTGTGTGAGCATTTTAAACTAAAGGAGAAAAAAATGGCTTTTTAGATCAAAGACACTTTTTCAATTCTTCCCCGGTTTTCCTGTCATTCTTTACACACTTTAAAAAAAATTTAGCAACATTTTACACAAGAGGAATGATAAAGAGCAAAATCATGTTTTATTTTCCATTTATTTGAGAATTGTCTGAAAAGACAATGATTTTTAAAATGCTGGGAATATACTGAAGAGGCATTCTTTTTGAAAGGAATACAAAACATCAAAAATTTTTAAAAGAATAATAATGAAACTCAACTCTGATTCTTTTTCTAGTGTCACATAGATTTAATATCTTGTTAAGTGATTATCATGAGTTCATTTATGATTCCATATAAGTGTACCACATGAAATTCATACACCAGCCCTCTACTCTGCTAATGGGTGCACAGGTGGGACCTGTGACAGTGCATCAGAGACTGGGGTTCACAGAATGCTTGCTCAAAGGAGAAATACGGAAGGAAAGCTCAGAGGAATTTAAAGAAAAAACCAAAACCACCAACTTTAAAAGACAGATATTTACAGTTTAAAAGGATTTTGATGATGGAGTGTGCTTACCTCAGGCACTGGATGGAGGCTTTGGGATGCTCTTTCACCAAGTGGACGCACAGGGCCACTTTTCAAAATAATGAAAAGAAAAACATCTCTTCCCTCAAGGACTGGGGAAAAATATTTGTAACAGTTCTATAGAAATTTCAGACAGCTAGGCAGCAACATGAGTGCACAACACCCGGGCTGCTGTATATACGTGTGTTTACGAGACATACATCAGTGATTTTACACTCAAAGTCCAAAACAAGGATAAGCTACCAGTTAATTTACCCTGCTATGATGAAAGTCCATCTCTGACATGAATCTATATTTTTCAAGGAAATATGTTCACTTCTGCTTATAGGAATTTATTGGATTCAATTCAGTTACGGTCAAAAAGGAAAAGTATGCACAGTATTGTTACGTTCCCAAAACTAGCTAAGAGTCAGAAAGAAGAGGCATGATAATAAAACATTAGTAAAAGAAAGTATTAAGGCTGCATCAGACATGCAGAGATAATTTAATGTATCTATTAATTATCCAGAAATTGAGTCAAGCAGCAAGACAGTAACATTTGCAGATAGCGTGATTTTATTTAGGTTTTATTCAAATCCGGGGGGACAGTGAAGAATTTCATAAAGGATAAGCCGCCCTAAAATAATACGGTGGCAGATTAGCACACTTGATTAAATTTGAATGCAGCCAATTGAAAATGTATGAAAGGAAGGAAAACAGACAATGTGCAATTAAACTTCATAAATCACTGGCAATAGGTACTACTAAGGCCAGGACTTTACCAAAAGTCAGTGGGGAACTGGACATATATGTGAATACTGAGAATAGGAGAGTTATAATAGTAAATGCTAAAAATAGATGATGGGAAGGAATTTAAACCTCATGTTCAGGAATTTAAGCCAACTTTCAACTATTAAGAATGAAGATAAGAGAATTTCATAAGTGTGTGGGTGATTTGCTGCCCATTGTGGGATTTGTTGTGCTGTCCTCTGGATGTAGGGCCATGGAGAGCAGGGACAGATTGAACACTGCCACAAGTCTGATCCAGCTTGGAAAGCTTTATATTGCCCTAAATCACTCTTATCAGTGCTGCATTGTATCCCAAAACAAACCTTCTTCCCTGGGATTTGGAGATATTAAATCTGCACTGTAAGAGTTGGTAGACAAACTCTGTTTGCAGTAAGTTTGCAGAAAGGTTCTCAAATTACAAACAGATCATGGTTCATGTCCACACGGTGGATCTTAGAGGAGGCCAAGAGTGCTGAGTCCCAGATGAAGCATGTGCCTCATTGGATCTTTGTGTCATCAAGACCCAGATCAAACAAGCAAACGCAGCCCAGAATGAGCTCAGAAAGACTCTGTGGATTAATCCTCTTGTGCAGCCCAACAGGCTGCTTCAGAAGAAACATTTTGCTAATTAGGAGTGTCTTTGGTAACAGAATAGCCATGTAGTCTGAGATCCTAATGAGCCCATCTTCTACAGTTTTATTGCTTAAATGAGTATTCACAACTATGTTAATCTAAAGGGTCTTATAATTTTATTCCCTTTTGGATTCTTTTTTATTTTCAACACAAAAAGAAAATGCAGATGTAATGTTGACACTTAGCAGAGGAGGAGTCTGAAGGTATGGGCAAAAAACTGTGTTCCTGAGAAGAAGCTCATAAAATCCATCTAATCTGTGGGAATTACCTGTGTGCAAGAGATTTTACCCCTACCCTTCAGTAAAGCTGGGTAATCTCTTTTATCTTTTCTCTGCTGCAATATTTTGCACCAAAGCATTCACTGAAACAACAATCATGGAAGACAATGGCATTAAAATAAAACCACAGCTTGCCTTGCTGTAACTTTTCTCATGTACCAGTGCCCTAACTCTGTTTACAAAAGAGGTAAAAGCTTTTTGTAACCGTGATCTGCATCATGGAAACAAATTCAATCTCCTATCAGATTTCTGAGGTAGCACAGGATATGAATTTGATATGTTCCTTATCTGAGCTGCTTTATTTATCTCTGCTGCATAATTAGTGCCCTTTATGTGAGGAACACAAGGCTATCATATAAAATATTCCCCTGTTAAGATGGTAACCAGCTGCAGAAAGTCTCAGAAGCATCTTTGCTTGGTAAATGCTTAGGCCAAATGCTACTAACATTTTAAACATTACCTCCTAGATATACAATGCATACAAACAGACGAACGTACAGAATCTTTACCATATTCCTCCCTTGTAGTTTTCTGTTCTGATTTAGAGGAAGGTTGTTTTTTTCTTCTCAATGATGTCATTCACCCTTGCAGCCCTGAAAGATTTAATCACAGCCTTTTATCATTAGCTGGTATTTCCAGCCTCTTCAAAATACCACAGGGTGGATGCTAGTACTGTACAGCAGCACATCTTTCTTCCATTCCCTGCAAGCATATCAATCTATTGCTCAACAAACTCAAGGAACTGTGCCAAAAGAAACCCTGTTAAAAGAAGGGTGCACGACAGTGGTAGGTAAAGGACATAATTTGGAGTTAAACAAAGCAGTACTGTGCTCAAGAGGATAAATGATTTGTTTTAATAATAATAGCTCTACGCACAGATTAGAAACCTAATTTGGCATGAATCGACAATAATGCTAAAACCATTCGCATGATCTCTCATTTGCTTTTCCATATGAAGAGTGCCTTGGAAACAGTGAATAATGGCCTGTGTTTTATACTTTAATACATATTTTAGTAGCACATTTATCTAAACAAGGATAATAATCAGATCACCTTCACAAGCTCTTGGTAGATTTTATCAGCCTGCTGTTTTTTCCATGTTCCTAAGAGTTATCATAGTTCACAGTGTTTTGTTTAGTTTCTGTGCTGTGTGTATTACACAATTAGAGCTATGAGGAACGAGCTCTCACAAGAAAGCTTTCTTGCTTTGTGCCTTCCTTGCCTTCCTTGCCCAGTGATAGTTGGATGATTTGCAAAATCTACAAACACTGTATGATTCGAGCTCCTCCTTCCTTTCCTTTTCTCTCCAATCACAGCCCCTATGTTTTTTCAGTCACAGACAGAAAATTTTATTTTGTGTTCTCTCAACCTTTTCTACCTCAGCTCCTCACATTTCCATTCCTGTGCCTCTGCATGATCATTTTTCAGAATCATAGAATCAGCAAGGTTTTGAACATAGCTATATTTTCCAGCGTAGCTATTCTCATCCTTCACTGCTTTATGATAGTCTCTTTCTCTCTACCTTGTACTTCTTCCCCTTCACAATAAAAACATTCTTCAGTTTCTCCTTGCTTAATAAATTTTTAAAAACTGTCAAGTCAACTCCCTTGCTATTCTTGCTGCCTTATTTTTTTTTTTTTAAATTGCAGAATATATTCTGAAAGTTAATTGTGAAGATTTGTTCTCACTATATTTTCTTTTACTTCCAGGTTCCTTACTCCTTTTCTCCTCCCCTCATTTCTTGCATTCTACCACATCTGGTCTAAACAAAGTTTCTAGTTGTGTTGACTTTGTAGCCAAAACTTCACTGTAGTATTTTGTTCTCAGCCTGCCCTTGGCCTGGTATCAGCTCTTCCTTTCTCTTAACTGATGATTCTCTTTCTTTAAATCTTAACATTGCTGGGCTTCCATTCCGCCTTTCTTATATCCCTCCTCTTAAACTTTTTATTCTTCCTGTGTTACATTTTTCCCCTAGAAAGTCCAAGTGCTGCCACCTTCATACTACTGTAGAGTCCAACAAATCAATATGGATCCCCTTCTTTCTTATCTCACCTCACCTCACCTCACCTCACCTCACCTCACCTCACCTCACCTCACCTCACCTCACCTAATTCAAACACACATTCAACAGCTCTTCCTATGCAAAGACCACCTCTTTGCTTCAGACCCTTCTCCGTCTGTTCACACTTAAACCTCGTCCTGGGCAGCTCTTCGTGTACCCCTGCTCATCTGTTCTGTTCAGCACGGATGAAACAAAGTCCTTCGACTTTCCGTTTCCAATGCCCACAAGCTCTCTCCTCTTTTATGTTTTTCTCAGTCATGGTGTCCGTGATCCCTCAACAAACACATTAAAGTAAAAACTTCAAAGATTTCCTCCTAGAAAGTGTGTTTAATTCAAGCATATTAAATATGAGTAATTCAATAGCAGGCTGGTAGCAGGAAAAACATTTTTTGGTACCAACACCAGGAATATTTGTAATTACCACCGTGGTCATAGGACATGAAGACACACTTCAATCTGTGACACATTACAGCTATGTTTATCTAAAGAAAGAAGCCATTGCTGCTCTGAATAGAAAATCTTTTTTGCTAATAGCTAGTCACAACAAATTTATTCCAGACTTTTGATTTTGTGAAAAAGCAACTGTTATAAAAAGGCTTCAGATGTTCTTTACAGAAGCCCTCAGAAAAGAATAAACAGAAGAGCCAGCAGTGCTCTCTACCAGAAAATCTGAACATGAACTTTATTAATATTCTTAATAACCAGAAAGCAATTAGTGGAGTGCCATAGTTACACTGGAATAATTACTGTTAAATGGAAATTATACATTTTTTCTAGAAGTTATACACACATACATTTTATAGCTAGAAAACACACATAAGACTGTTGTGCACAGATCCTCGGTAGAAAACTGGGCAATTGTCTGTGCCTGCATTCATTTGTAGACAGCATAGCCAAGGGTCATTAGTTTAATAGGATATTGGTTTTTTCTGTCTCTCTAAAACGTCTGTTGAAACATCCTCCCAGGAGCCAAATTGAAGAGGTGAGGAAATAAACAGCAACTGACAGCTTTGATCACTGACAGCCAGAGATCCATTCAGCCCAGAAAGTACCGTAGGGTAGGAATCAGAAAAAGCATTCACAGAGCAAGGAAATAACGACCCTGCAAATGAGCACGTCCAATGCCTGAGGTAAACACACTCTGAACAGAGGCTACACCCAACGAAGACCATACAGAGGACCACAGATAAAAAAGAAGCACGGAGAGGCAATTTATGGGTCATGCAATGAGAGTGATGGCACCCACAGGAGTGAATACTGGAGGTGGAAAGAGGTTAGGAAGATTAGGAAGAAGCTGCTGGGTTACATACACGCATGGGTTAAGAGATGAACAAAGGATTTCAGCAAAAGTGAGGGCAGTGGATCTCATTTGAGTGATTTAATTTAGTATTTGATTTACCAATTATCTTTTTCAGCCAGCAACACAGTTTGAGCTCCAATATGATGCCTATGTGTCTGCGGAGAGATATAAAAGGGATTGATTGCTGCAGAACTTGTTGCCTTCCCTACAGTGATTTGCTGAAGGGGAGATCCCAGGGACAGCTGGGAGTGATTTATGGTTGTTACAGTTTCACTGCCAAACCAAAGGTAAAATTGGGATGATTCCCCTTCCTCTGATAAAATTCTACCTTCTTCTAGGTAGTAGTAGATAATCTATGCCAGAGATGAGTCACTCTTCAGGGAGATGAAATGATGCTCAAGAACCTTCTCAGGACTTCAGAATGGATTGTTTCACATTTTTGGCAGGTATTTTCAAGGTGTTTTGGAGGGAGTTATATCTGGAAGCCTTCATCTGGTTTTATTCTTATCTCTGTTCAAGCTTTACAACTGGAGAGATTGAGCTATTCCATAAATATCTATCAAAATATATAAATGGTAGATCTAAGGCAGACTTTTCTTCAAATAGGGACTTAAAGCCCTAAAGCATCTCTGGCAGCTGCTGTTCACTCTTTCCTCCACATTGTCAGGACAAAGCAGTTTTGTTGAACCAGGAAGAGAAATATAAAATTCAGAGTATTTCCTCTTTTTTGACACAGGTGGAAAAATTCCTCCTTCTTAACAGAGTATTAAAATTTGAATAAGCCTGGGGTTTATATCACAATATCACAACTTTGCTGTGTTATACCTTGTTGGAACAAAACTGATTTCCTCAAGAAAAGTGATAGCCATATTGTTTTGGTTTGCTTTGTTCTCTTTTAAGAGAGCTTCCTCAGTTTCAGGGTAGCTCTCAGCAAAATACACTCAGCTCACAGTCTTCTAATGGAATATTTTTAGGAAAGACTTCCGGTCTTATTGTCTTGGTTCTACGGTGGACCACTGAAGACCCCCTTCCAGTGCAGAGTATTTCCCCTGGAAAGGAGGAAAGGTAGCTATTCATGCATCAGAAGCAGTGCAAACAGCTGACAGCCATCTCCTGCTCACAACACACTCAACACATGGAGCAAAACTGCCAATGTCACCTGTGGGAGGGAGTGTGGACCCTCTCCCTCACCTCCTCAAAAATATCTCCTTTCTCTGGCAGCAGCAGTACCAGCCAAACGTCGGTGTCAGGCTGCAGCTGCGAGGGGAGGAATGTCACATGCTCGGTTGGAGGGCAAAAAATCTCCATCTGGCCCTCATTGCTGCTAGGATTAGACCACCCCTGACTTACATAATTAAGATATAAGTAAACAAATATAGAAGCATCATAAATATAGCAATATAGATGAATGTCTAAATAGCATTATATTTCACTTCTAAATGCATTATTTTTATAATATACAGCTATATTTACTTAAGGGTCCTCACATGTAGAAGATTGGATATGAGCCATTGGAAAGGATGAAATTTCATTTTCATTTTTGTAGGATTAAAGAAAGGAGTAGACCCCAAACACTAGTATCACAATTAGAAGAAATTACATACAACCACATAAATATTTTATGGTACAATCCTTACTTCTGTTTTATTGTATCTTATAATTACTAATTGCATATGACTTTAAATGTGTTTAACTTCTCTGCCTCATATTTTTCACTTTCACTTCCCTCTATTTGTTTGAGTATTAACCTGATCTTACCTCTCTCTGCAACTCACTTCATTTTGTTCATGGAGGGAAGTCCACAATTATCCCATGAAATACCAAAATAAGCAATGACCTGGAAAATCGTGAGCCATCAACTGCTGCCTTTTTTCTCATTATTCAGGTCATGTTTCTATGAATTAAATAAAAACAACTTCTTCCTCAGCCACATTTAAATGCAATATACAGTTTTCTCACCCAACCCTCCTTTCTTTGCAGGAGACTTTGTGGATGTGGTTTGGAGAATGCAGCAAGAACACAAGTAATTCCCATCTTGAAAGATCTGTAGTAACTCTCCACCGGAGCTGTCCACGTACTTTTGTATTTCCCCATCTCTGTCAGTGAGAAAACAGTTTCAGACTGCTGACATCCAGCAAAACTGTACTGTGTATGCATTATGAAATGATCCTGAAAAAGTAGAGCTGATGCTTGACATTGCGCACACCTGCATATTAGGGGAACAGAAAGCCTTCCTGTCCTTGAGTGTGCCCACATCCTGTGCAGGTGCTTGGAGAGGGATGCATACACAACCGATCTTCTGCAGGAAGACTGGAAAATTAGCTCTAACAGAGAAGTTTGCAGTTAATAATACCACTCATCTTCAGCTGTTAGAGAAGTCTCCTTTGCACTGAGGCTGATTTGGGGATCTAGTGAAAATACTATTGCCTTCTTTCACTTTTCATTTAACACAGAAATGGTTTCTAGAACTACTCAATGCTCAGGTCAGTGTCAGAATGCAAACTAAAAAAGGCCAAAAGTCAATTACCTGAAATATCTAAAAATAATGCCATTTCAGTCCTTGAGTTTGTGAAGGAAGTCTGACTGTTAGCTATGAGAAACTGTTGGACTGAGGCTGGTGAGAGCTTTCAGTCACTGAAGGCTGACAAAAAGCCACCGTTGTCTGAAGAAGGGGACGCACTTGTGAAAGTTGCATCAAGAAGGCTTGGTGCAATCCTATTTCTTGAAAAAATATCACCCTTAATGTTCACTTATATATGAAAACACACAGTGGGAATAACTCAAACCATTAAGTGTATTGCCCTGCTGTCATTAGACTGACTCATTATCTCCTGGGCAGGGCTGGGGTGTTTAGGGGACATGGTTTTCCTGTGTCCAGCCCTTGTGTTGCAGTGTTGAAAAATGCAAGAGGGTGTTTTCCACCACTGAGCAGCGGTTCTTTTAAACAAAACACTGCCTTACTGTCTGTGTTTCTGTAGCAATGATCAAGGAGCTACTCAGTTCCTTGCCAATTTACCGGTGTCCTTAAGGTAGTGCCACCAGCTGGTTATCTTCATTCTGCTGTAGATTGTGACAGGCATATCAATAGCTCATCAAGTTGTGTTTCCTGCAAAAAGACTGGAGATGCAACGTGCCACAGAGAGGAGGAAGACCGTATAGATTTTTTCCCCCAGAGCAGTGAGGGTGCATTTCTCACCTACCCACTCCCTGACAAATACTGAGTGTGTGCTCTGCTCATCAAGAGACCTCTCTGGAGTGTGCAGTAATGTCACCTGTTTGGGTAAAGGCTTCTGGATCATTAGAGCCTTTAAGAAAGGTGAGGACAAAATAATCCTTCACACTGTGAGACGTCACTGTCTCTATGGCCTCTCTGCAGACCTGAAGCTCCCTGTAAACCCTACAAAGGAGCTTGTTAAACTGGTAATTGTTATTTCCAATTCCAGCAGGCCTTATATATTTCTACAACTCAGCCACTGAAATAGTAGCATTTGCAGTATTTCTGTAAGTGCTTAGAGATAATCTCATTGTGAAAGGTACCTCATAAAAGCAAATATGACTCTGCTTTACCCAGAACCCACCTATTTTTGCCTTTTAACTGTAGATTATATGACTTCTGCCTGACTCATTGTGGGGGTCATAACAAGAAGGAAACACTCTCTGACATATTTCTTAATATGTTTTTTACTTAATGTAACATTTAGATCAATACACCATGGCACAATACGCACTGTATAATTTTTGGCTTTTTTTTTAGAAAGTGTTGAGGGGATGACATAGGGAATAGAGTGAAGCTTATCATTAACAGAGCTAGAATATGTCCCATCTGAAACCCAGGTGGGTTTGGCAGATGGATATAAAGTAGTAAACGGAATATATCAGTAGAGTGTGCAAGCTGGTGAGAGCTAACTGCCTGAGTTATTTTTGTTCAGTTGAGCCGATTGCTATTTTCTATAATGATAAATGAATTTCATCTTCCAGATTTTAAATTGGTATATTCTTCTGAATTTTTATAATTTAAAAAAAATTAAAAACCATTTAGAAATTAATGTAATCAGGTCAAGAAAAAAAAAGTGGAAAATGAAAAATATTATTTTTATTGTATATACAAAAATATATTTATATATTTATTTATA
>VZTA01017564.1:0-30537 GCA_013398855.1 Mohoua ochrocephala | reverse complement strand
TTATAAAGTTGTAAGAAGATGACATTTTAAAACGTGAGTACTCCATTCCACGCTGCTGGTAGGGCTTTGTTGTCTTGGCTGTTCCTTATTCCAAGTGCTTGGTTTCACCAAAAATGAGAGAGGGGGTATTTGTTGCTGTTTATTTTCTAAGCACACCCTCAGTTCTCAGAAATGTCCATTACACAACATAGGAAAGGAATGATAAGAAAGTCCCTGCTGTATTCAAGGCACCAAGCACTTCAGGAGGAGTTAAGATTTCCTGGCCTCATCAAACCATAGGAGCAAAGAGGCAGGGAGCAGAGGTTTTGTCACCTTCCTTCAGATGTATGTGCTGAGAACAGTATTTCACACACACCCAATGATCTACAATCATATTTTCAAAGCAATCATGCCCTTACTTTAATGAAATGTGTAGCAATTCTTTCACTTACTGTATGCACGGGAGTTCTCTTCCTTCAGAAGAATAATGACCATGTTATGCATTTTCAGCACAGGTACTTCACAAGCTGGAACAAATCGAATGACAAATGTACAAAATAGAAATCCCCTACTCAGCGTAGCACGTGTTGTTTTTTGTCCTGATTAGCTTTTGTCTAACTGTGTGAGTGTGCCACTGTGCTGTTTTACGCATAATAGAATTTAACAAAACCAATTTCCCACATCTTCTGAATGAAATCCAGATTGATTTGCTAAGAGAGAATGTGCAAAGAAGAAGATGAGATCTATTAGAATTGTTGGCCTCTTTACTAATGAAGCAACCTCTAGAATGACTTTTGCTGCATGAGTGCGTGTGCCTTAACACACAAACTGAAGGATGTGCCTGAGGGACTCAGCTGGGAGACGACAGCTTCTTAAGGTGTAGTAGTTCAACTTCTTCCACTCATCTAGACATAATCCTCATGAAGCAAGCCATTGCTGGGCATCTAAGGTGCATTTCTGAACAACAGCAACCAACCAACCAACCAAATAAATAAATAGCAAGGAAAAAATTCCAAATAAGGAGCAAAACAACCATGGTTTGCTCCTGCACAGGCAGATAGCGTCAGATCATGTTGGGAAAAAGCATGTTTGAACAGCATACAAGAGCCAATCTGTCTTGTTTTAAAGACATTTGAAATGATTCATTTTGCTAGGAAGATTTTATTGACATATTACGTTGTGACATTTTACTTCATTTTATGTCTCTTTTTTCAGCAGCCAGTGATTTCAGAACAGCATAGTAAAAACAACACTGAGTAAGACTACATTAAGCCTATTCATTCCAAATCACTATTTTTGTTTGTTTTGTAAGTTTCCGGAGAGATCAGATAGTGGGATGAAATTTGTCATGTCTCATTGTTCAATTTTTTTTTTAAACTTTTCAGCTAAAAACTTTTCTGCTTTCTGGCATGACTAAATGGTGGGGTTTTTTTAAAATCCTTGAATTCCACTGATTTTCAATAGCTTACATTGCAAAAACAAACAAAATCCAACAATCTCATGGGATTTAAACCTGGAATTTGGTTTGTCAGTGCATTGTAAGGGAGATGGAGATAATATGCAAAAAAATTGTGTGACTGAGCTGCTCCCAGCCCATAGCCCAACAGTCAGCACCAATAAGTAGAGCTGAAGTCTCAACAAGGAACAACAGCTTTTCTGTGGCAAGGGAGGTGAAGCTGCAGGAGGACCCCCATTTTCAGCAGAACATGTTTGACCCGTGACTTTCTCATTCACCTCCTCATCTTCCAGTGCCTTCCTTTTGCCATCGTGTCTAGCTGTACCCAGGCTGACCAAAAGCCTTGATCATCCCTTTCATTTGCATATTAATTTCTAATTATATTCTGCTTGTTTCTGAAAATGTTCAAATGCATAAAATCATTGGCATATTTTCTCGGTTTGTTTATAGCCTGCTAAGAGTCCTGGCATGGTCTGCTGCAAGGAGAGAGGGGCACTGTGACCATCCTTTCACAGCACCACAGGAGCCCCTGGCCTAAAGGACAAACAGTATTGTAGCAGATATCAACTTGCATTCTCCCTGAATCACCTGCCAAAATCCATGGAAGTCCCAAGGATGGGCTCCCACTTCACCCCAAATAACGAGATGGGAAATGATGAGAGATGAACTTTCTCTGCAGGGCTAGATCTCTGGG
This sequence comes from Mohoua ochrocephala, assembly GCA_013398855.1. Classification (NCBI taxonomy): domain Eukaryota; kingdom Metazoa; phylum Chordata; class Aves; order Passeriformes; family Acanthizidae; genus Mohoua; species Mohoua ochrocephala. The sequence continues at coordinate 28,408 of VZTA01017564.1, read as the reverse complement.
GAACTGGGTAAATCACTCTTAGAATTCGCCTAACCTGGGACAGTCTTTGCTGAATGGCATGCAGAATCCACCTTAAAGCCAAACCAGAGTGTGAGATACCTAAAAGGCTCCGAGTTTTTATACATAATAATTGATTAATTTAACTTCTTAGTTTTAGTGGAAATAAGGAGTAATTTTACTCGGACTTTCAAGTTTGCCTCATCCTCTTTATCCTCTTGCTTTTTTCCCTGAAGCTTAAGCAAGTTTCATTTGTATTCCTGGACAGATCTTTGGTATTATGCATCGCCCTCCTGTGAGCACAGATCGATAGCTGTTCCCTGGTCCAAGTCCCCGCATTTGCATGTCTCTGTCATTATAACAGTTCCTCTTCTGTGCATTTTTTTGTGCCAGCTCTTGCTCAAAACCAATTCAAACATCTTCATCCTGGCCAGCCGAATTCTGCACCTGCACACGGGTGCTAGCTAACATCAATAGCACTTTCCATCCCACATTAATGATACCGAATGATGTGGGAATGCTGCAACAGCATCACATTCAATATTTTCCTCTTATAATAAAAGAGATTCTTTTATTATAAGAAAGCTATTTGCCTTCTTTTCAGCAACAGCTGCCAACCATCCATTTACAATGATTGTTTTCAGTGTCTTCTATCCCATCTTATTTGGTAACACGGTCCTGTTTCCTGGCTAGGTGATCCCCAAAGCACGATAAACTCCCTGGATGTGGGCAATCATGACAACAGCTTTCACCTGGTATCACATCTACCTTTCTTTCTGTGAGCCAACCTTTTCCCCACTGGACACATGTATTTGCTGCAACTAACAGAAGCCAATTTTCATAATTCACAGCGGTGTCTAGCTCCCCCTTCAGAGCCTGAGCTTCTCTGCTAAATTATTCCAGGAGCTAACCTTACATTTTGCCTGCTCACATTTTCAATCCAACGTCAGTCCTGATGATTTCGAGAGCAGTGAGTCATATTCCATACAAAATCATGTTAAATTATCATATCGTGACTCAGAGATGAAAGGGAGTAATTTGCATTTTAGTGGGGTACTGATTTTTCAGACAGCAATTGAGTTGAAAAAGGTCTGTTGCTAACTTTCCCTCAACTTTGGTTAAATGATTAGCATATGCAAAAAAATTAGGCACTAGAATGGATTGGGTATTTCCATAGATATTAATATAGATGTAAATATACTCCCTTGAGGTAATCCGTGTTATTGTCCTGCCACAGTTGTGTTTACAGGGGTTCAGAACAAAACTGCCACACCACGTGACATTGTTTTACCATGCTGCATTTTGGACAGGGCACCTGCGATGACATACGGCGTCCGTGCTGCTGGGGTAATCACAAATATTGCCTCAACAGCCACAGCCATTTCAAATCCATCTTTCATGTATTGAATATCATTCCTCTCCTGATCAATAGATGCTTTTCCTGGATAGAGCAGAGCTTTGGGGAATAAGGAGCTTATCAACAGGTTTTGCTGCTTGTCACCGGTAACTTGGCTGAGCTGTTTGCAGAGCTTACAAGGATGGCAGAGCAAAGGCAAAGGCCTGAAAATTTTCATCTCAAGCATCCATTTCTGGCTTCTGTGCCTTGTAAGGTGAACCTACTGCCATATTTCAAAACCCGTGTGTTACGTTTAGTCATGAAGCTGACTCAGGGTCCTTTCTGCTTGGGGCAGCAGTCAAGTCTCTTTTTCAAGAGAAAAAACAACCTGTGAATTTCAAGACAAAAACGACATATTAAGGCATCCCAAATACCATTAATCATTCAGAAGGTAGGAAAAGCCAGACATTGAAAATGTGACTGTAGAGTTTCTCCTCTCCCTGTGCATGTTCTATGTCATTAACTGTGTGATCACATACTTTTCTTAATACAGCGCAGTAATTTAATTGAGCTCCTCAGATTACTCTGTGTGTGTGGATATGGTACCAATTACTGCTTACTGCGTGCTCCATCTCTCCTGGAAGCATGTGTATCACTCCGGAAATCTGGTCATTTTCTGCAGACCTTCCTGAGCAGGTCCTGCATGTGCATTTTGGCTGTGTTTAATAGGAGTCCCTACGCTTGAGGGAACCTGACAACAAAAAGAGAAAGAGAGGCAAGGGATGGGGCAGAGAAAGAAATAATCTCCATCTTCTCTTTGGCCATGTGTTCTGGGCCACGGCTGAAGTTGCCCCTAATGGAGACGCTTCCCCTCTGTGTTGCATCCAGAGGTGTTTGTCCATCTCGTGGTGTCGCAGGACTATCACAAGGGCAGTGTGACAGGGAACTCACAGAAGACAAACGTACTGACAGACTCAAAGTATCTGTTTTTCATTTCTACCACTACGTGAAAGCAGGCAGGGAAATGTCACATTTGTACAGCTCACAAATGACACGTCGGGTGACTAGAGAATGGCCAGTCTGAAAACCTGCTTTGGACACCACCTTATCTCCGTCTGATACTGGTTTACAGAGAAAGAGACACAGTTTGGTTTTAAAATCCCAAACTGGAGAGCATTGTTCAGCCGCATTTTGCTGACAGCACTGTGTAAAACTGCTCTGTGCATCCTGCCTGGGCAAAGGTGCCAGGGGCCAGGGTGAGGGATCCTTGAGGGAGAACAGGCTGCAAGGGAATTTTGTCATGAATAGGAGTTAACTCTTTGCTGCTCTGATGGTTGCACTGCTTCTTTGCCAATGTGTTTCGTTCCGTTTGAATGTTGTTTCGAGAAATCGAGACTAAAGTGCAGAAAAAATGCTCTTATGATCTCTGACTTGGGGAAACAACCTGCCCATCTTGTTATCAGCAGTATCTTGGCCCGTTAGTATGTTACTTTCTATCAGAAAATAAGTGGTCAATCTCTAAACCACTCTGTGCACTAAATTCAGGCTTTTAGAGGTGTAGTTTAGCAAGGGACAGAAGAGTCTTATGAAACAATCCCAGGCAAGCAAAGAGAAATCCAACGTAATAAACCAATCCAATTGCTTTCCCATCAGTCCCTGCAGGTCTGGCCGTGGTTTCTCACAGGCTCCATCTCAAGTTGCTCTCCTGCCATGTTCTTTCCCATGTCCATTGCTTCTAACTGAGCTCAGAACAGACCCTCACTGTGCAAGTCCCTTGAGTTTGCTCCCTTACCTCTCTCTGGTTTAGACGGGCTTCCCATGCTGTGGTGCATTGAATTCTCTGCAGCATCAATAATTGATGAAAACATTATTTCTACTTTAGATTCTTACTGTGTCACTACTGGATTCAAATGGGAATAATGAAAGATCTGGAGTGGATGTTGATTTGCTAGCAATGACGAAAACTGTGGAAACATTAGAGGTGATTGAGAAAGTAGCATAATTATATGGAAGTGCATGCACATGAGCCTTTTGGTTTTTTTCATTATAACGGTTAACAGTTAATGGCATATCAACATTTTCAATAGTAATTGTATCTTTATAATTGTAAACTACCAGAGTCTTCTGTGTGATGGAAACAGCAGGGGAAAAAAATGGATAACATTTTTAAAAAGTATTTCTGTTCCTAGGAGTGCTGTATTAAGTGTACTGTGCTCGATACAAATAGAGTTGACCATGAAAACAGCAATAAAACCACAGCATATGTAATTGCTAATAGACGGGTGTAATTTTATTGTGTTGGCTATTCTCACTTGTATTCAGAAGCTTCTAACACTTCATCCTGCTCTCCTGAGTGTCCCTCTTTGCAGGATTACAAGACAAAATGTCTGTATTATTACTTTGCAACCCTTTTTCAAAATACTGTAGTTACATTGTCATTCATAAATGTTTTATCATAAACAAACAGCACTCTACCTGTTAGCCTGACCCTCTTGAGTAGGTTTCATGCATCTTCTCTTTGGCAGCCTTTGATCGCATGCTTTGAAAGGCTGATTTTATTAGTTATGTTTCTTTGAAAAACATCGAAGAATGCAGCAATTGGCTAAATAGACAAATTTTCTGTAAGACTCAGAAAACTAGATAGCTGCATCTCTTTTGCAGAATATATGTCTCTACTTTGGCAGACAGGATACAGAAGCTACTTGAGTGTCCTGGTTTGAGACAAATTTTCGGAGGAATACTCTGGGAGGAACATCTCCTCTATAGAAGGCAGGTTACAGCCACCCCTCCCCCACCAGGGTCGGGAAAAAATTCCTCAAAGGAAAGTGAAAGGAGGAAAAAGCTATTTATTTAACAAACACACAGGAAAAGAATAATGCTAAATAATAAAACCTCTCACTGTGGAGAGAAAACCTGGGAAGATTTAAGAGTCCTTTCCGTGGGTGTGGTCTCTCTCTCTCCTCTTCGGAGCTGGGTCGGCTCGGGCCCCTCCGGGCTCAGGTGTGAGGCCTCCCAGTGAGGTTCTGATGTTCTGGTGTTCTGAACAGTCCAGAAGAGAAGAGGGAAAAATCCAAAGTCCCAGGGAAACAAAGGAGTTGAACTCTCCGTCTCTCTCCTCCGAGAAAAGGAGCCAAGAGCCGGGGAAAGCAGGAAGGTGCTCTCCTCTGCTGTGCAGCAGCAGGAACGCAGGGGAGTGAATGTCCTTGGAGCAAAACTGTTTTGCAAAGTTTGTCTGGCTTTTTTTTTTCTCCCTTTCTCTTGCACCCAATTTTAAAGACACAGGAAGGCACAGGAATCATGTCTGGACATAGAGCAGGCTATAGGGGATACACATCATAAAGTCAGCCTGAGACATTGAGGCAAAAAGAAGTCAGGGCAGCCCATGCTTGATTTGATTGAATCCTCTCTTACTCCTCCACCTGACATTTACTACACAGCAAAAGTGGCTCATTTCAACAGATCTCCTTTCTGGTTTATGCTTCCTGGTACACTGTCTGTGTGGATTTCCCTTTAAAGAAATTCTGGAATAATTTTCCCATGAATAATTTCCTTTCCTCTTTATGTAAGTTCTTTTACTGTGTTCATCACTGCAATATTTTGGGGTACTTTCAAGGAACTTGGGTAACTTCTGTAATGTCCTTGCTTTCACCTCCCCTCCTCAGGGAGAGAAGTGTGCACCTTGGAACCCTTTGGAATGCTTCTGGGATATAGTGTCGCAAAAGTGAACGTGAATGTTTGTGTCTACATTGAAATTTGTGTCTACAAATTTCTGTTAAACTCCAAGGTCAAAAAAATGCACATTGCACATAAAAAGCAGGAGGTTGTGAGGATTAAAGGAAGATGAGATTGTGAAAAGATGGATGCCAAGGAAGAGTATCAAATTTTAGCTCACATGTTAAAAGATAATTTTAAATGTTCAAGCTCCTAAATTACATGAGTGTTCTCAAGACACGTTCTCTGGCATCAATTAACAATACTTCCAGTAATAAATTGTAATTTACTTTCTATAGTCATTGACCATGAAGGTTTGCAGCTGATAGTGAGGTAATAAAATATACAATGTACATTTTAAACATGCATCTATTCAGAAGATTAGTTTGTGGCTTAGAGAGCTAAAAATCTACATGTGATACACTTTAACTAAATTGCTTAAAGAAATAATACCTCAGGAACATGACCTATGTTTTGTGTGGAACATTACTCTAGGAGGGTAGGAAACACTAATATTTAGAAATGTGTAAATGTTGGATTAATTGGAAGAATGACACCCTGTTGACAGACCCTCAGCAGTGATGCAGCCGGCTGCCAGATGAGTTAGGGACAGAGGAAGCACAGGAACTGTTGCCTTTTAGTTTTCTTTGTTGCAATCTCATGCTCACTTCTGACTTTGAAGCCATGTTTTCTCGAATTACAGTCTGACATGGAGTGATTTGGCAGTTTTTCTAAAGAGAAATGCTGAAGTACAGGCCATTCAGGAAAAGGTCTACTCAGGGTTCACATTGCTTTTCTTTTCTGTTATTAATCAGAATCAAACTATCAGACTCTCGTCTCTGAGGGGCAATCAGGGGGACACAGAGAGAAAGTCTTCATGGGGTGACAGGAACAGCCCTGGCCCCAGCTACGGGAGCTGCTTCCCCAGATGGCACTCTCTGTCTCTCTGAAGTGGGAAAAGAAGGTGAACTCAGGAGAGCCATAAAATCAGGAACATACAGCACTGGGACATCAATTAGCAAAGTTATTTATCCATCCTATAGCACTATTTGTGCTGCAAGTGGTCCAGCTCAGATCGAAAGGTTTTTAGCAACGATTTGGAGAGGTTTGGGGATTAAGAGAACCTTAATTATGTATGCTGCTTTCTACATTTCTCCAATTGTAATTATTGGAATTCTTTTCATATTGTGAGTTGTAGAAAAGGAAAAATTACTACTAGAGACCATTGGCTGGAGAGGTCCTTCTTGCTGATGGGAACTGCCTCTGCCAAGGAAGCCTGTCATGGAATTCCTCCCACAAGCCAATTAAAATCATTCTTTTCACTCTCTGTTACTTATCACTCTTCCTAAGACCAACCACTCCGTTGACTAGAATCTGCTGCTAATTTCCAGCCTAATTTTATCAATTACCATTATATTATTGTTATTAAGAAAAAGTTTCATAAATTAAATAGATTAATTCTTCATGCATGAAGATATTTTAGCTTCAAAGTCAAACATCTCTGCGTCTGGATTAGAAGTTTCAAATTTCTAAGGCCGTTTTGAGAACAAGAGATGGAGGCTTCCTGGGATTTAAAAAAAACTGACTAACTGAACCTTTTTGCAAATCTCTAGTTTTCCTCTAGTTTTCCTTCCTTTTTTGCCGTTTCTGAAACATAAATGAAATTTCAAATTTGGCTGTAATGCTGTGTACCACCCTGGCAAACAGAACAACTTCTCAGCTCGTGGGCACAAAGTTTCGTCTTCATCACAGAGCAGCATGAGATGCTGAAACATTTTAAACCCATTCAATGTGGAACTAAATGTGCTCTTTTTGAGCCTGCAAAAGCATGTTTAGAAGCTGTGACACTGACAGAGATGTAAGTTGATCAAATATGCAAAGTAAAAGTTTTAACAAAACTACACAAGGTACAAAAGCTTATTACTGAGTGAGAAGCTTCTCAGCCATCACACATCTCCTGAAGATCTGTGTATTTGTGGAATCCTTGCCTAACGTCTAAATGGAGTAATATTTTTTTACACTTTAGTGCTGAGCCAGTAAAATAGTGCCATCAATATGAATTTTTGAGTGACATGAATATTTGCTATTGCACATGGTGAAAAATTGTCAAAATGGGATGTAGTTAGCTCTTACAAAACAAAAAAACACTGAGAGGGAAAAAGAAGCTTAACGGCCTCAGATCGTTGTCTCAATTTCATCAGATGTCAGTACAGGAAAAGCAGCTGATCCCTTACCTTAAGTTTAATGAGTGCCAGGAGTATTTAATTCTTCAGTGACCCGCTGTGTTGTACTACGATTACTGGCTTTTCTTTCTAAGCAGGCGTTCTTTAGGTGTCTGCAATTTAAATACATTTGTGCGTGACCTGGGTAGGGATGTGCAGACAGCGCCCATTTTTGAGCATGGAGAAGTTTCCTGAGGCTGAATTCTCTGCGAGTGCCAGTAAGCCCTTGCCTCCTGATGTTCGGTGTGTAGTAAACACGTGGGTAAATCCTTGCATGGTTCACATGGAGGTAATGTGGCCTGGCAGCACCAGATGGGAATTTGGTTCCTGCTGCACCCTAAGTGAGATGGGAGGAGAAAGTAGGAGCTGTGGCTGTATGGATAAGCCCCGATGGGTTCATCTCCCCTAACACCACTTGACCAAAGGCTAGGGATTCAGTCTGAGCCAGGAATCTGGGTCCTGCTGTCATCAACAGAGGAAAACAGGTACCAGTTCTGTAGTGACAGCAGCAGGACTGAACCGATCTCCCTGTGGAGGCATTGCTCTTACTTCACATGTTGGAGAGAAAGACCAGGTGGCTCCATCAGAGCTCACAACTCAATTTCAGAGAAATGCAGTTGTGTGAGATGGATCCCATCTTGGTAGCAGCTACTGCTGGGAAGGCAGTGGTCTTCGTTTGTCCTACATAGGTAGATCCAGTGGTACAAAGTGACTCCAAGATCCACGTGGCAGAGGAGGATGGCGCTCTGCAGCAGCATCACTGTCCCTACCAAGATCAACAGAGTTGGTTTCTTTTTATAAAATTAGAACTAGAATCCAATTCTAGCAACAACCTCTGTAATAAGTTTTCAGCAAGAGCTAAGTCTGAAAATTAGTAAAGATATATGGGTGTGTGTGGCCAGTGCTCATTAGGGTCAGGGGGCAAAACACTGTTGTGGGTAGAGAATTTTTAATTATAGTCTGTATTCCATGCTAACTATGAACTGAAACCACTGGGAGTCTTGCAAGGAATTACGACATTTCCAAATTAGTCTCTCAGACTTGTGAAATTTGGCTTTTTAAATGAGATTTGCATAAGCACCTGGACAACTTTATGGGCCTATAGACCTACAAAATTCAGTGTGTCACTAGGACATGACGCCAGGATTATTGATCTCCTCCCACTTCCATTTCCTAAGCTACAAACCCAACAATTTAAACAAAATGAAATTTTGTAAGTCCATTGCTTAAGAGGAGAGTAAATCTTTTTTTCTCCCTCCCATCTATATTCTACCCTACATTTGTCTTTGTTCACATTCAACGCACCATAAAATGCATTTGAAATAAATTACTACATGGCAGATTTATTAGTTTTATTTGACTTATGTTACCAGAGTGGGAAGTCATCGATATTTCATCATTTGGGACCTGGATTTCTTATTTTCTTTTTAACTGCCCATTACTGTCTTCAGAATTTTTTTCCAAAGGAATTTTAGAACATGTGAAGACTACTTAAAAAGGTTTTTTCCTTTTATTTCCCTTCCTTCCCCCTTTTCACTTCATAAGGTAGTTTCAATGATGCTTGTTGCTTTTGTACACTTGTATAAAATTAATTTGTATCTATTCCTTGATGCCGTAGACACCAGAAGACCTCTGTGTGATATCAACTTGTATTGCATCAGATGCTTTAAAATGAAAGGGTAAAATACATGCTCCTGATTTTACCTATAGGTTCAATGAAGATGATGAAATTTTCAATGTAAGTGCAATGTATGTAAATACGTAATTCATGTGCATTAACGCAGAAATTTCTGCCAAGTCCTTCTAATTGATTTTTATTATTTCTTAAGAAGAATTTTTGATTTTTATTCTGGCCGGAATTTGTCATTTTCTCATTCATGTGTCACATCAGGTTATGTCCAAATTAAATGGGCTGAAATTGAAGAAATGAAAATTTAGTGGTGACTGAATATCAAGGTAGCAGAGAGACCTATAGCAAGATTACTTTGAGCAGTGTGGTCTAGTGCAAGGTGTCCCTTCCCATGGAAGGTGGGTTGGAACTAGATGATCCTTAAGGTCCCTTCCAAATCCAAGCCATTCTAGGAGTCTATGACTTTCTCTTCCCAATGAACAGTGTAAGACTTGACAGAATATTTTAGAAGGCTTGGCTGATTTGAGGGTAACACCATTTCCAGGTCTCGACTGCACCACTCAGCTGGGTTCTGAGCCCTCACTGTGCTCACATAAAGCAAGGAAGTCTGGAAGATATTTAATAACTTAAAATTGAGGCCATAATGAAAAGTACTTTAGCTTGAATTCTCCAAATGGCTGCCCAGCCCTTCCAGGATAAGCAGCAGAATCTGCACCACACCAGAGACTTGTAATTGGTGGGATGAAGGTGTCTGTGTTCCCTGCCTGGGAAGGGTCCCAGTCTGGTGGCTCATGACATGACTGGGTTCCAGTGCTGCTTTTCCCTGAGTGAATGTGTGCTTCTGAGAAATGCCCTGTGGTGACAGCAGCAAGCAGCATGACTTCCCGCTCCTCTTGCCACATACCCTTTCTTTCATCAGGAGGAGGAAAAAACCCCACTTCATTCAGCTTTTCATCTATTATTTTCCCAGAATCGTGCCTGAAGCCAGCTGTACACTTGACCTGTGTTTATCCAACACAGTGTTTACTACTGTCCCTATTCTTGCTGAGGACCAAGCAGGGACTTTAACTGGTGATGGGCACATTACAGCCACTTCTGCTTGCTCTGCAGTTCTTAATAGAAATGGCTTCAGGAAAAGTGGATGCCTTCTTGTTTGAGCTTCTCTCATTAGAAAGCCCATAAGAAGCAGCTGAACAAATCCCACATTCCAGTTTGAAATCTGTGGGGACCAACTCGAGAAAGATAATAAGGACCTCAAAATGTTCAGCTGCAGCTTTCTTTTTTATTAAAGCTGTAGCTGCCTGGCTGACAGAGAGCAGACAACAATAAGGCAGATGCTGCCCTGCCTCCCATATGTCCACTGTACAAAATTAAATCCCAGCTCCAGTCAGTTAGCACTGAATGGCGAGAAATCCTGTCCTCTGGAGTCCCAGCAGATCAAATTTTTCACCCAGCAGCCCTTTCCTCGGTGCGCTGCACCTGCTGGCAGGCAGCCTGCTGCAGCACCCACTCAGTGGCACCATTTATACCCAAAAACGAGGTGTGAGAAACAGCCCTGGGAGGGCAGGGGAGGAGCAAAGCATCTCTCCTTGAATCCTGTGAAATACTTGGGCTCATGTGCTCTGGCTTGTTTCAGGGAGCAGAGTTTCTCTTTTTCTGTTTGAACAAAAATCATTGAATGGAACATAAAAAGAGCAGTTTGGGAGCCTTAGGACATGTTTGATGGTTGTACACATTCATAATAGAGCCACAGAGAAGTTGCTTAAGGGAGTGTTTTATACCCACCCCCGACATGCTGCAAAACATGGCACAAAAGCCTCAAGAGAGACATCAGCTAATAATAAAATTGCTAACTATAATCACACAGCAAGAGGAATGGAATTGTTTTCTTTCACAATATTAAAAATATTGGTTTTTTTCAAAGGCTTCTTCCTGCAGGGAGTAGCCTCTGCACGGGCATCTGGAAGAAAATGCCTGTATTTGCTGCTGAAGTGGGCAGGGACAATGCTGCCTGCAAACACCGGGATCTTCAGAAAAGCAGGAGAATAGAAGCTGGGAAGGTTCAAACAGGTTAGAGTCAAGTCCCTCTGATGACATTTTTACAAGACGACTCCCCAGATGGAGTGACTCGAACTTCTGCTACTATTATGAAAATGTGGGAATATTTTTTCTCTTTCACTTCAAGTACCCTTCGCTGGAAGTATAAATGCTGTAAACGTTGTGTCTATGAAATGCTTTTTTGACAGCCTTTTAATTATAATAATTAAAATCTGTTTACAAAGTCAGATGGAAAGAAGGCTGAGTTGGATTGGCCTGTGACTTTGGCTGCCTAGAGGTTCCTGGTGACAGAGATGGAAATCGTTTTTGACTGTGAAAAAGTCTTAGCTCTACAGCAGCCCCAGCCATAGCCTGATGGAGTGTTTTGTGTCAGCAGAAAATTCCGACATATTATATTTTCATACCCCTGATACTGTGAATGACCTCAAACTTTGAATAAAATACAGTAGCTGGTATATCTGTTTAAATGATTAAGCAAAGAGCCAGGGACAAATGTCTCCTGTCATTTCTGTGTCTGCTTGCTGTGCCAAGTACACGAAGAAAGCACGAAGACATCAGTATGAGATGCGTTTTCAGCCAGGGAGCTTTTAGGGAAATTACAGGGTTCTGCAGAATTTCATTCCCCATTAGGACTGACTAGTGTTAAAGTGGAAAAAGAAAGATCTCTTATACCTTTTCCCCTTTGAGAATCTGCATGCTATGTTTAGGCAGAATGTTATATTTAATTGAGAGTAATTGCTCTATAAAACCAAGCCTGCTGTTTCTTTTTTTTTCTTTTTTTTGGTGGCAATTCAGTTTTAATCTGCCATTAATATGTACAAAGTAGAGCATTGCTGTGACATTTTGTGGATAGTTTTAAACACTGAGAGTATGTCCCCTGTTCTGACCCACAGAACAATAATAAACAAAGGAACAGATTTTACTTGACAAAACCTTCATCTCTAAGCCCAGAGTAAGATTTTCTTTGCCAAAATGTGCCACTGCAGGGGTTAGGCTCTGCTTTGGTAGTGTTCACTTCCTTTGCCAGATAATGTTGCACTGAGCAGATTTTCTGTGGGTGCATTTGAGGTACCTGATTATAAGCACTGCAGAATATCTGCGAATTAAAAGAGAAGAAGTATTTTAACATTTTGTATTTTCTTGTCTATCCACTTCAAGCAGGCCAGTGTACATCGACCTTTATGAGCCAGAGAAGACAAAAGGCTTACAGGATTTTCCCACATGCCTGGAGAGGCTCGCCAGCCATTGCCTCAGCAACAACTGCACCACTTAGATGGGGAAAATCTGCACAGCTGGCCCTTAAAAAAGAGCTTATAGAGCTAAACTCCCATGTCTGCCCTGGCCAACATCCACTGTTTGATGCATTAGGACTTTAATCATTTCACATTTGAGAATAATTTGGTAATTAAAACAAATACAACCAAAGAGAACATGGAGGAGGGAAAGAATGATCTTGTGCTCTATTATTTGCAAGTCATGTGCACTGACCTTACTCATATGACCACAGAAAATATTCTAGCAATGGTGCCCTTTTTTTTTAATATGTCTGTGTCTTCATACGGTAGATATTCTTCCTCTCTCTCTGGTTCCGCCCCAAACACAGCTGTAAAAATATCTCCGCAAAGTACTCTGTAATTTCTTGCTTCTAAACTCTTTTTTACCTCCTAAATGCTTTTGGCCAGTAGTAGTGAGATGTTTCTGCACCAGGAACTCCCAGCCTAACTCCCTTCTAAGGCTCTCACTCAGCTGGTCCTTCGGTGAGGATTTATAATTTGCTTTTTCAGTGTAACTTCCAAAGCTGACTTCGGAGCAACACTCTGACATGGCCAAAGGATGCTCTGCTTTGCTCCTCCCTGCCACAGCCTACCTAACACAGGGAGAAAAAAAATCCAGATGAAAGCCATCATAGCTGAAAGCTCTCTCTCCCTGACTGTTAGCATACAGTTCACATGCACAATTGATGTACTGAGAAAATCAGCAAAGGTCACAAAGATGATATTGCCTTGTGCCTCTTACAGTGGGCCAGTCTCATCTGTTAATACTTCTCATCAGCCAAAAGAATCCCTTCCTTTCAAGTCTGTCCCTGAAAGCAGGATGGAGGTGAGGAAGATGCTGTCCAGCTTACTGTGTTACTGAGTGCCAGCTGACCTACGGCCCACCGTGCAGGAACAGTTTGACTATGCCACAACATAAAAATGTGGTGTGGTGCTGCTACTCAGGCTGGGTTAGCATCCTGCTCTCAGCAGAGCAGCTCAGTGATGCACTCAGTGCATCAATGTGCCATGTGAGTTCAGCTTGTGGAGGCTGCTCCGAGTGCAACTTCCAGATCTATTGAGAAAAATCAGAGCCCTTGAAGATGAAAGGCTTCAGCTCAGAGCAGAATGTTGTTGTGTTCCATGTACAGACCTCACTAGTACTCCTATACGGTTCAGTTTCCTCAGATTTCAATTAAAAATAAAGTCTTTTCCGGGCCTATTTTTCTTCTCCCACTCACCAGTCCTGAACTTCAACACTTACTCAAAGGCTGTACTTTGGCCCCTCACCCTGGTAAGCCCCTTCCAATGTGGGAAGGCACAGCTGGTGGGGGCTCGTGGACGTCAGCACATCCGTGCTCAGCAGCTGGCGGGGCAAGGTCAGGCATCTGCTGTGTGCCAAACGCTGTGTGCAGAAACGCAGGGCACAGCATCAGCCTCCTCCTGTAAACACACCTCCTCTCGCTCCCCAATGATGGAAAAGTGTTTAGCTCTCCATGAGAAGCCCCCTGAGGCAGGAGAGTCCAGCAGGAAATATTTTTCAAGGATCAAGGCGCATTTGCCCTGCTCCTAAAGACCAGAGCACCTCTCCTTCAAATTTTCAGTGAAACTCTCTCTCTAAAAATAAGTCCCAAGCCTGGTCTGTTTCCCAAAGGCAAAACAGGCTAAAAAAAGCTTCTCCAACAGGAAGAATTTGCACTCTGTATGGCAGCTTGACTAATCTTGGCTGGTGCATCTATCGGCTTTCAGCTGCAAACCTAATGGCCCTACAGACAGACAGGTAGGAAAAGGGCTTTTATCAATGCCCATGGCTTTGAAGTCAGGTTTCAGACCAGCAGTTGCTGACAAACATTTTGCTTGATGGAGAAAGATATCGTTATTTTTGTATTTCTGACCAGAAAAGAAAATCCTGGGAGCTTTTTTCCTCATCTTTACAAAGTCCTCATGAAGCATGGGGATGTCCCCTAGCTCCAGTAGGCTGTCTCTCCTGCATGCCAAAAACCTTCTGCAAGCAAAACACCCCAGTTAAATCAATGAAAGTGTTGCTTGAATGAGGATCTGGCCTTGTAGATGTTAAGCTGAGTGGAAAGATCTTTAGATGATTGATTTCCCAAGCCTCTCAGCACTGGAGTATCCTGTTCCTGAATCCTCCGCTCAGCCAGAAGGCAATTATGAGCAATCTCATCAGCGGTGAATGGGAGGAAATATCTCCCTTATGGTGCAGCAGTGATAATGATGCTCACGCAGGGTATCTGCCTTGTCCACTGCTGTTGCTCCACTCCACAGGGAGGTTTGTGATTTTGTGAGGTGCTCCTCAGCAGTGCCCTTGTCCAGCAAATACCTTACCACCACATATGAGGTCTCTTTGCGTCATCCTCCAAACTGCCTTATCCTGAATTTCATTTTATTCACCCCAGGATCATTTGGCTTGGGTTGCTGACGGTTACCCTACCCTGCAGAGCTGGAGGACACCTTGCAGATATTCCCTGGCAAGCAGAAGTGCCACGGAAACGTCAGTTTCCTTCCTCTGCAAAAATTGCCTTGGAAGGATGGTGGAGAATGAGCTGGGCAGGTGCAAGGAATCAGCAACTAGGACCTGCAGTGCTGCTGAAAATGCAGTTATTTGTTTCTGTCCATGCCTCAAACACTGCCTTAGTTTGAGCAGTTCCCCAAAAAGTCTTTGTAGTGCTCGTCACTTGAATCCACGTGCTGGTTTTTTTGTGTGAGAAAAGAGGTACAGACAAAGCTGTCAGAGGGCAGAGGATGGCACAGAGGCCGTTTCACAGCTGGCCCAGGTCACTGTGGTTGATGCTGGTTTGATGCACGTTTCCAGCTCTCTCCGTGGGGGCTCTTACTGCCAGAACTGCAGACGACACCCTGGTTTACTCCCACCAGTGCTCTAGAGGTCTCTGTCAGGGGTATTTTCTGCTCCTGCTTGCCACTCCACAGCGGAAAAGGAGATGTCAGTAATGCTCTGGAGCTGTCTGTCCAGATCAGCCTAGGCACTGCAGAGCTGCTGAGAGAGACTCTGAGCTCCTCCTGACCCTTCCCAAGACAATGGATTTTCCCTCTCTAGCTGGTACATTATTTCCCACTGCCAGGAGGAACCTGACTACTCTCCAAAAATATGAGAGAGGGTTTTTTAGCCCAATTGGCTCCTAAAGAAGATCCATTTCCCGGGAGATTATTCTGCTGCAAGCAAGGATCACAGGGCGCTTGTCCATCACTGAGTCAGGAGGAGCCCTTCAAAGGTTTCACATGTGACAGCAAACACAGCAGAGGGTCCAAGAGATAACGCAACAGCAAGTGGTGGCTGGAAGACCAGGAGGGATAAGAGGAGAGGACAGGCAAAGTGTGGGTTGAAGGGGGTGTTTTCTGGGACATGAGAGAGAGCAATGACTTGTCAGGAACACTTTTCCAGCACCATTGGCTTATTTCTGAGGAAGCCCACACTGCCTGACCTCTGGCTTGGTAAAACTCACTGGATCTTTTTCCCCTTCCTGCAAGGTCTTCTTTGCTTGTAACTGGGGTAGCAAAGCTGAGTGTTCATCAGCACATAGGGGTGGCACATCAGAATGACTTCTGTCTCCACAGAGTCAAATACACCCTGCTGTCAATACTAAGCTTCCTTCAAAAATTGAAATTGTTTTGAAAGTAGTGATAACAAAGAAGAAATTCTAGGCTTTATAAAACTCCTCTCTACTTCCACTGTGAAGGATTGCTTGAGGCTGTTTTTCATTAGGATGAGAGGAAGACTTTGCCATTGCTTATACCTTTTTCTTCAGCATGGTAGTCCTGCTTCAAAGAGGTGCAAACAAGAGTAAGGGCAGAAACACCAGCTGTTTCTGTGTGCTTCATGTAACTCCCCAGACTCAGAAATGTCCTCCTTACCCAGTCCCTGTCTTTTGGAAGTTATACACCGTCATTCCAAGGCAACAACTTCTCTCCCTCATGACATAAACAAAGTCTGTATTAATTATTCAGTGTGGCCCAAGACATTTTAATAATTAAGCATGAAAGGCTAGAAAAACAGGCTAATGCTATTGGTACCTTTCCCAACAACCAGGATTGCCAAATGGAAGAGCTCTGTGGAGGGAAGATGATTCCCCTTTCCCCTGGTCAGCAGAAAGCTGTCAGAGAAGCTGTATGTGGGGCTGGTAACCAGCCCACTTCTGCCGAGTGATCCATGCTGCTTCACCCTGCACAGCAGTCAGAGAAAGAAATCAACATCTCCCTGGTTCCAGCTGTGTCCAAAGGGCAGATCTGCCCACTCCCTCAAGATCAGTGGAAGTTCAGCACACTCGGATGAGTGTAGATCAGCATCTCTCTACCAGACATGCAGCCTGAACCGAGCTTATATGCTTGCAGTCGTGATTTATTGGGCTGAAGGCAGAGCCTGCAGCACAGGTTCTATACGAACACCAGTTCCCAAACAGCCTTCTGCAGTCTTGGTGGTGTCGATAGCTTTCTTGTGTCCTCCTACAGTTTCTCAGGCCTGCACTTCTCACCCTGTATCTCCTCTGTTCCTGTGCGTTGCTATGGAAGCAAAGGAGAGACACCCCTGCTCAGACCCATATCTCCACAGTCAGAGAGATCTTGCTTGACAAGTTGGTTCCCGTTGTTCAGAGTGTGTTTTATTTTACCAACAAGCTATACATTTGACTGACGCACTACAGCTGGGATGCCTGTGAGTGGCTTTCAATAAACCCTCTTTTTGCAATATTAATATTATTTCAGTTGCTAATACTTTGGCATGGTTTCCAAAGCATCGTCATGAGACAAAGAAAAGCCAAATAGCTGATATTTACACTAAAGCTGAGTAGTAGATGCTGTATTCTCATCATTGTGGTCTGTTTTCCAAGTAGGACATTAAATGGAGTATGTGCTCACCCCTTATTTCCTGTTTACAACTAGACTTGAGCCCCATGGTTAGAGGTGCCTTTGCTACTACTTTCCGAATTTCACACATCATAGCTCGTGTAACCCACTCCTTGTTCTGTCACGTGTATCTCTGGGAAGAGTCTCCTTCCGTGTCTCTTGCGAGTGGGCAGCTGAAGAGAGCAATGAGCTCTCATCATCAGCAGCTCCCTTAATGCCTGGGAGCTTCCCCACCTGTCCTTACCCTTCATGTGACGCAGTCCCCACCAATCCTGGTGCCCTCCACTGTGCTTGCTCCAGTGTGGCAATGTCTTTCTTATTCTGGCGAGCCCCGAACTGGACCCAGTTCTTCAGGTGTGGTCTCACTGGGAAGGAAGAGAGATGAAGGATCGCTGTCCTGGATGTTGAGAGGCTTGCTTTAGTAAAACAAGTGATCCTCTCACTAACTCTGGTCACATCATCCCTACTGGCCCTGCAGTGCAAACTACATTAGCCTTAGCTTTGCTGCCCTAAGTGCACCCCTGTTTTAGCACCCCCTAAACCTAGCAGAGAAATTAAAGAGAAGAAAGGCTATTCACTCTTGAAAGGGTTGACACTGCACCAAAGTGCCAGCTTAGTCCAGCAATGGGCTTGATAAGCACCGAGACCCAGCTCGGCCCCAGAGGCAAAAGTCCCTGGAAGCATACGGTCTCCCCATGCTCCCAGCGGGAAAGCTGTGGAGCCCAGAGCACAGGGCCTCAGAGCCTCTCTGGACCTACAGCAACCCCTGAAATCATGAGCCAATGTCTCGGCCCTGCTCTAGCGTAAGGGCTAGGTGACTACACAGATTTCAGCTGGTGCAAAACCTATCACTCTTACTTACGGGCATATGATAAATTACCTGAGATTATTTTATATATCCTCTAAACTGCCAGGTTGCACACGATGACCAATCTGCCTGTCTGACATAATAAATGGCAGTTTAACTCCATCCGTTACGGGCACTGTCGCAGCCACTCCAGTGCAGGGTTGTGATTATGGTGCGGTGTAATGAAGCATGTTCCAGTTTGCTGACAGCCTGATGGGCTCTGGTAATTATCCTATTTTTCTTATCTCCGTGAGTCATAGAATAAACAGAACAAGTGGTAAGTGAGGATTTGCGGTTAAGACAGTGTTATGCTGCCTTTTTTCAGACCAACCCTGTTGAGCTATGAAGGACGTACAAATCCTTAGCAGAAATAATTATAAATCAATTCTCTGAACAGTTGCTCAGTTGCTTTTATCTGCTTGTTTTATCCTTTGGTAATCAATGACCTATTTTAGCTTTGATCTGACGGAAAGATTCAAAAATCACTTTCCCCCACATAAAACTAGTACTTCAAATTGCAGATTATTTAAGAATGTGAAAGGATATAAGGCAAACCAAGCTCCTCAGTATTGAAGAAAGAATCCTCTTTCACTCAGCTCATGCCTTTAACCTAAACAAATTCTGAGCATGATACAAAGCAACGTATGAATTAAGTTAATTTTATTATGTGATTTGAAGTTGTCTTAACAAATCATTATAAAGCCACAGAAAAGCTGAGTTACCTGAAAGTCAGCGAGAAGTTTCTATGTCTGCAGTTCATCTGTGTTTACCAGCTCTGTCTTTGTTGAGCTAAGTTTTGCTTCACCAAGGGTCAGTTGCTATACCAAGTCTGGAAAATTAAAAAGTCTGCCATTAAAGGTATATAGACAGTTGTACGAGAGTTTATTTGACTGGAAATGAACATTTAAAGTTCGTTTTGAGGTCTCTTATTATGTGTGCTACAAAAATTGCTAAAAGGACTTCAAATGGTGTTATTTCTGCTAATGGTTCCATCAATGACTAATGGCTCTGTTTAGATCCCGTTACAAACGCCTCAATAATGCCAATGTGAAAACCCTGCTTAATGACATCGTGCCCTTTGTTTATTACTTTTCTGATATATATGCTGCTTGTACGAACAAACTTCTTTCACCAAAATTACCTGGGGGGACATTTCATAGCATTTATAGTTTCTGTCACCAGGAGAAAAGATATATACTAGAAACATCGGTTCTATCTAGCACACATTGCCTCTGAAATGATCCTTCTCTCTGCCAGCACTGCACAAACCTTCAAGGAGAGAGTCGCACTGTTCCTTCACCTCATCAATTAAGTGCCAATAACACTACAAGATGCTGTTTGCTTCCTTTTCTCTTATTTGGGAAGCTGGATTAACTATGCAAGAGAAGTAGTAAGGGAGAGGAGCCTGCTTTAACCACAACTGTTTGTTTCACTTTAGTGTCCCTGGGAATTTCCAAGCCTTTATTTAGCATTTTGAGATAGGGAAATAGTAAAGCAAGGTGGCAACCAGAATTTCTGTTTTATAGGAAATATCACTAGTTTGAAGTTTGATTTCATTCTGAAGCAGAACAAAATGCCACACAAAAATATTCGAGGAAAAGGCCAGATAGGAGCTAAGTAAGGCAAAATGTTTTCCTTCGGTTTGTCTTCTTTTTCCATTCTTTCCAATGTAAGATTCAACATGTTTAGAAATGAGAGTCATTTCAAAATACTGAACATTCCCAAACAAAAATAAATTGAGTTAAGCCATCTCATTAATAAAACTAAATTCTTCATTACGTGACTATTCAGCCTTGTCTTAAGCATATTTTCAAATGAGAAAATATTACACCGGGGAAAAGAATCCACTTTTGCTTTATGAAGCAGAACAATAAGATGTTCTGCTGCAGAGAAGTTGTGTGCTAAAGGAGAGTGGAAGAGGCTAGGAATTTTCTCAGCCCTTTTGTTGCCTTTAGATGCTGAGTTCTTTTTTCCCCCAGATCTGGTGTACCTGACTGAAAAACAGCCAGGGGCAGTGTGCTGGTACCCTGGTAGAGCATGGCCAACAGCCAATGGGGAGAAATTATGGACTGTGGTCAGGCAGAAGGGATAGATTGGGAAAAGATTCAAGAATTTCATTGAATCATGAAGTACCAGGTAGGAAGGGACCTCCAGAATCATCTTGTCCAACCTTTCTTGGCAAGAGCACGGTCTAGACAAGATGGCCCAACACACTGTCCAACTGTATCTTAAAACTGGCTGATGCTGGGGAATCCACCACTTCTCTGGGGAGATCACTCCAGGGTCTGGTTGTTCTCATTGCGAAAAATTTTCCTCTTGTCTCCAGCTGGAATTTCCCCAGGAGTACCTCGTACCCATTCCCTCTCAGATTTTCCATGTGACTCCTTGTAAAAAGGGAGCCTCCAACTTCTTTGTAGCCACCCTTTAAATGCTGGAACATGGCGCTAAGGTCTCCCCTAAGCCCTGTTTTCCCAAGGCTGAACACACCCAGCTCTCTCAGCCATTTTCATAGAACAGGCTTCCTGGTCCTTTGGCCATCTTTGGGACCCTTCTCTGGACCCTCTCCATCCTGTTCACATCTCTTTTGCATTGCGAGGACCAAACCTGAACACAGCGTTCCAGGCGTGGCCTGAGAAGCGCTGAGTGGAGTCAGATAATGATTTCTTTGTTTCCTCTGGTGATGCCCTTGTTGATACAACCCATAATCCCTTTCCCACTGGCTTTCTTCACTGCTGAAAGAGGTATCAGGGAAAGAAGGATATGGTGATTTTAAAGAAATACAGTACATTTAGTTGAGGCTGAAAAAAGTTTCTTTTGCATTTTCCTGTAAAATCTGTTAATGTGCTGGATATAAACTAGGGTATTGTGCCTCTAAAGTTACAGATTTTGGCTGTGAGTTCTGGCTTGCTTGAAACACAATCTGATCAGTTGCATAATGTCCTCACAGAAACAGATTATCAAGGACAAAAAAGTCAGAATTTCAAAGGTCCTGAGCATTTACTGTTCTGAGTCCTGAAAAGAGTGGTGGATGTTCACTGCCTCTCAAACTATGCTTGAAAGTTGTGATTTTCCTCATTTTTTTCATGATGAATGTGACATAAAATTCATATCAACTCGGTATGGCTGTTTTATAAGCATCACACACTGAAGCGAAACAGAAGGACCTCAAGGAAAATAAAATTGATATTGCCTAGGGGTTGCAGCTTGGAGGAAGAGACCAACCATCATTCCGTCTTTTTCCAAGTCCTTAGACACAGGCTCAATGTTAACACTGAAAGGGAGCTTTCAGGAGCATCAGGAGCAGAGATCCAAGCAGGCACAAATAGGCACAAAGTGCACAAGGTACAGGAAACTCAACATTAAGCCAGACAAAGGTGGTTTTGCAAGGCCATGTATCTTTCTGCCAATACTGCTTGGCTGTCCTCTTCAAGGGGTTTGCACTTCTTCACTGTTCCCAGAATAAGTCACCAAATCTGAGTAGCCAGTTCTTCAGCCAATTTGAGCTACTGAAGTCCTTTGAAGTCTGTAAGGAAACACCAGTTTATAACTGCCAAGGGCCTGGCCGCAGGTTTCTAAATAAGAATAGACATTAATTACATGTGGAAACAGCCATCAATTCCAGATTGCACTGAGAGACAATGGTTATAATTTAATTGTAGTTTTCCACTTTTCATGACAGTCCATGACGTCAGTAGATTATTTAATTACAGCTTCTTTTCTCAGCCCAGGATTCTTTGTTATCGCTATCTGGAAAACCAGATGAAATTAATTAGGAAACAAGGTGTTAGGCATTAGGTAAAGATGAATAGGCCCATCTGAGAAAGTACTGAAATACTGCTGAATATTTATCAAACAGTCTGATGAAATCACAGAGGTATGGAGACAATGAGAGAGCCATAGTTTTTCCAAAGTGAGAACACTGCTTGAAGGGTCCTCCATTTATTTTCAGTCTACCCACACAGCTGACTTCCTCGTTAAAGACCTGAGGGTGTACAGCCAATTTTTAATATCAGTTTTTGTGTTCGGCCTGCTTTTAGTCCATAATTTTGCTAAGGCATCTCTGGCCGCTCAGTAACAGACCCATCCAAAGCCTCAAAGAGAAAGATGTTGGCATTTCACATCAAGAAGCAATAGCCACGATTTTTTATTTGCTTTTTAATACCCCCTCATGACTGTCCCAACAGTGATGTGATGGTCATCCCACTTAAACTGTAGCATTGTGTAATTCTGGAGCACAAACCTTTTTCTTTTCTCCAGAGAGAAACTAATGACAGTTTCCCACCACTCTTGCAAGCACATCCCTGTCTTTTATAAACCATAGCCAAAAACTTATAAGCTGCCAGCTGAGTAAAAGCATCCCTGCACACTGGAGCTAAAGGTTACATTAAAGATAACATACCTTCCTTCAGTATTCACTAGGAAGAAAATAAGACCTTTTTTAAGAACCCTTTTGTTCTTTTCCACATAGGGAAAGGTTTCTTTCCGTTTATAGGCTTCAGAGAACAGTCATTTCTGCTTTTGAGACTTCTAGCAGATATTTAACAAGTTCAGTCAAACTGAAGACCATGCTCCATCCTTGGCACACTGGTTGTGAGCAGGTGACACATTTCCTAACACTGCAGAAAACTTCCTAGTAAAGATCAAAATGAGCAAAGTGAAAGGAGTGGCAAGCGCTGAAGAATCCATCCGCCTCCAAAAAACCTGTCAGAATAAGGTGTTTCCATTTGGGCTGGGGAGCCTTTGCAAATCCCAAACTGCCTGCTTTGATAATCCATTGTCCTAGCTCACTGTACTCCATCCACGTGTTTTATCCAAAGTGGAGTGGGGTCCGTATGGAAGCAATAGGTTAGTCTCGCATTTTAAGTGATTTCTAAATTATGTCCTTTTTTTTTTTTCTGTATAGGCACTGTATGTCTGGTAGATTTAAAGAATCCAGTAAAATGTTCCTGGTAAAAGAATGTGGTGGGCTGATACTGGCTAGCTGTCAGATGCCCACCCAGCTGCTATCACTTCTCCTTAACTGGACATGGGCAGAAAATAGGAAGATAAAATTTATGGTTCAGAATGAAGACGGGGAATCACTTATCAGTTACCATAATAGTTCCGCTCTGCTGCTCCTTCCCCTGGGGAAGTCTGAGTCTCTGTGGTCTGCAGACCATCTGAACACACCTGCTCCCCCACAGCCCTCTCCACGGGCTGCTGGGGGCTCTGCCCTGGTGCCTAAAGCACCCGCACACCTCCTGCTTCTTTCACTGCTGTGTCTGCAGGGCTGGTTTTCACTATTTTTTTCTTTACCTGTCTCCCTGAGATCTGGTGTTTTGCCGTTTCTTAAATATGTTTTTCCACAGGTGCCACTAGCCTTGATGGTGCACTCAGATATGCCCCGAGGTGGGTCCATTGGAGGCACCTGAAAGAGTCCATGTCCAACACCTAGATACCAAAGGCATGCTGCCTACACCAAAATACCGGGAAAAAGAGAGGGCACTTTCCTAGCAGCTGCTGGACCTAGGCATCACATTTTGCTTGTCTCCAGAAGCTGGGGAAAAGCCTCTACAGCAACTCATGGAGCAGTCAGAAGCACTGCCCCAGGCCACCAAACTGATGCTTCCTCATGTCTTCAGCAAGTCTGACATGTATTTACAGTGCTGGCGTCTTCCATCATGCCAGTTTGTCATAAATTTGGACAATTACCAGTAAAAGCAATGGAGAAGTTGCTGGCTGGTTTGAAACAGCAGAAAAATATTGCTTCATTGACCTCACTTCACATTGGTAAGGAGGACAGAGAGATCATGATTTTCACCTAATTCTGTCTTCCTTTCAGCCCAGCCCCCTGGGCATTCAGGAATTCCCAACAGGCACTCGAGAATAAATAGCATCATAGGAATCGTAGGGATGCACCTGCAAACAACAGAAAATCACCCATTTCCAGCAAAGTGGCTGATGCTGCTGATTACTTCAGCAGGCGCTCCAGGAATGGAAGAGCAAACGCTAACAACATCATAGAATACATAATTATAGACTCATAGGATACTCTGAGTTGGAAGGGACCCACGAGGATCAAGTCCAGCTCCTGGCCCTGCACAGTACAGCACCAAGGATCACACCATGTGCCTGAGAGCATTGTTCAAATGCTTCTTGACCTCTGTCAGGCTTGGTGTTATGACCACTTCCCCGGGGAGCCTGTTCCAGTGCCCAAACACCCTCTGAGTGAAGACACTTTTTCTAATATCTGGCCTAAATGTCTTCTGACACAGCTTCATTCCATTCCCTCTGATTCTATCACCAGCCACAAAAGAGAAGAGATCAGTGTCTGCCCCTCTTCCCCTCACGCAGAAGTTGTAAGTGCAATGAGCTCAGTGACCTCAAGTGACCTCAGCCACTCCTCATATGGCTTCTCCTCCAGACCCTTCACTATTTTCCTAGCTCTCCTTTGGATGCTCTCTAATAGTTTAATATCTTTCTTATATTGTGTCACCCAAAACTGCACACATTACTCAAGGTGAGACCACACCAGAGCAGAGCAGAGCAGGACAATCATCTCCCTCAACAAGCTGGCAATGCTGTGCTGTCAAATTCAGGACATATATTATCTTGCCATCCTGCATGCAGCAGGATTTCCAAACCCTGTGGAGTTCCCAGAAATGCGTTATCCTAGCTAAGAGAATTTAGAGCTTCAAAAAGCTGTTCCTGGACTAAAGCTTTTCATGGTGGCAAACACCTTGTGGATAAGGATGTTTGTCTTCTCTTAAAGAAAGGCTACCTTCAGGGCAGGGCCATAATGGATCTGACACAGGAAATCTACTCTGAGCAGACACTTTTTAAAATGCTGAATTGCTGTGCTTCATATGCTGGAAAGAGGGAAGGAAACAGGAAGAGAAAAGTTGATTCCTTTTCATTTCTTTTCTTTTTGTTCCGATCTTGTTTTGAAAAGCAGTTTCCTCAGATCCATCAATTCCTGCCTAATTCAACAGACTCCCCCTTCACCACAAGTATTCTAAAATAGCATTGAGCATGCCAAAATTAGGAACCCCATTTCACAAAACTGAAACACTGATGGGCTTCCGAATGGTCTTTCCTGCTTCCTTTCTCCATTTTCCCTCGCATACATGTGTCTCAGGGGCATCTTTTGGCACAAAAGATGTTTCTGCTGCTTGATTTGGGCCCTGAGCTTGATTTTTGTATACGGCTGTTGACAGATGCTGCCGGATTTGTGGATATTCTGCTGTGAAATACCACTGTTCAGTCAGAAGCTGATGCCCAGCTAGGAAAAGTGCTGTGGCAACTGCAAGGAAAGTGGCCGCTGGCTTCGGCGATGAATGCAGCAGCATCATCAGCAGCACCATGCTGGGTGCAAGAGTGTCACTTACATCTCAGAAGAAGCCTGTCAACCTGAAGACATTTTAGGCATTTTATCACCCAAAATTCTTCAAATAACAATTGGCTTTTTCGAGGGAAAAAAGCTTTAATCGCTGGAATGTCTCTAATCCTTTGTTAAAGAAGAAAAGGTTCTTTTAATACCTAAGTAGAGGCCACTCCATGTCATGCTCTGTTTCACAGGACACCAGAGGAAATTGTTGAAGATGGGTCTGTCCTGGTGGTGTTGAAAAGGGAATAGGCTTGTGCTCCAAGGTCTTTTCACAAAACACCTCCTGCAAGTTAAACACATGCCATGATAAAGCTAAAGAATATGTACTCCCATACAGCTACTTGGGTTTCGTTGCTCATGTCAGACGCGGACCCTCAGCCACTTCTACCTCAGCACACTCGGTGGGATCCCATCTAAGCTTCCAGCTCTTCACTTTGTGAAAATACCTTCTGACAGTAATTCTGGATCTTCACCATAAAAGACACAAAACTCCTCTCTCACTGCTGTTTGCTTCAGTTTTCAAGTGTGCATACAGCTTCATGAACTCCATTCTTGCGGCATGTCAAAAGTACTCAGAGACAGTTTCAAGAGTGGAATGACTTGCTCAGGTTACCAACCTGGTATTTGAAGGAATATTTCTTTGGGTAAATTCCACAAGTTTCTTGTTGCTGAAGTTGAGTACGGATTGATGAATGATCAGAGAGGTCATAAGAAGTCTAGATAGATGATGATTTAGTTTATAAAGTTATCCAATCTACCAAAAATCTGAGTGCTGCGAAACCACCACATCATTCCATGAGCTCTGACCGATCCATTGTCATGCTGTAGGCTTAAGCTCTGGGACAGTTAGATGCTTCTCACCTATCTCTTAGAAGTGGGACATAAGTTTGGTTTTTTCTGTGACATATTATATATGAAAATAATGTTTAATTACATTCGAAGTTAGTTATTTCTTCCTTTCTGTGTAAGGACTCTTCTGGTAGGTGTTGTGATACTGCATTAGGAGCATTGTGGAAGACATTGTACTGAAGGAGTGAGTGACCTGGGGAAAGTCACACCCACTCTATTGGACCTTGTACTCAGGGCTTGAGGAGCCCAAAAGTTAGTCAGCATATGGAGATGACATAAGGAATTTTTGCTGGAACACGCAGTGCTGGCCGGTGCTCCACTGTGGTGGGTGTTATGAAAGACACCTGTCAGGAGAAGGTTTTGTTGGTGACAAACAATAAAAGGCCCCACTGTGTAGGAGGGAGGAGGAATGGCTCTCAGGATGTGATCTACACAGTGTGCCATGGGAAAAAGCAGCCAGGGCCTGTCCGATGCTGCACAAAAGTGGGATCCTCAGTATCCAAATGGTTGTAAGATTTGCTCTCTACCTATACTCGTCCTTTTATTCTACCTAATTAAAACAACTATTTTATTACAGCGTCTGCAGCTGAGCCTTTTTCCATAATATCCAGAAAGAATCCCGCACCAGCGATCACCATCACCCTGATGCAGAACAGATACATACAGGTATCCCTGCACAATATCATGTCCCAGTTTATCGAGAGTCTCATCCATCTCAGTTATTCTCATCTTAAAATTTTGCAGAAATCATGTCATGTTTTGAAGATGAGGTCCAAGACTTATCATTAGGCAGAAGAGAAGTGCTATCTGCATTTAAGTGAATTTTACAGGAAAAAAGTCTTCAGGGATGAAAGTGTAAACCACTCTACATCCCCAGGGAAACTTAATCTTGCCTTCCTTTCTGCATCCAGGGTCACAGACAGCCCCATCTGCAGAGACAACCTACTATCCTGGGACGTTCTCCTCCTGCACTTTCCATTCCTACCATTGTGCTTCCCAAAGGACTGCTTCCCGTGTGCCACAGGGTAGTCACCTCACTGCCCTGCCCTGGGCAGACTCTTCCCCAAGTATCACTGGATTCCCTGGGAATGGTCCATTACTGGTGGCATACCAGTAAGGTTCTGTGCCTTACTGACCTGTCAAAGACAAACCATCTTGTGAGAGGGTTTTCAAGAAGTCCTTCAGAGTAAGTCTAGAAATTAGATTTGTGAATGGTTTTTCATACTAAAGGAGGTTTTATCTTGCTTACAGTCTGTAACTGTTCAGCCCGGTGCTCAACATCCACATTCTTATTCTGGAATAGACAGAAACACTGCAGTAAAATCCTGGCATCATTTTCAGCATTTTCTCTCTTAGTACAAGACACACTTTTCCATCCAAAAAGTTTTCCATGTCATATCCATTGGTTTCAAAACCATATATTAAACTATTCCTTACTAGTAATAAAGTACAATAATAATTTAAAATAGTCATTGATCAACACAGTATCATGTAGTATCATGTAACATCTAGTATCATGAATAAAACAGAGAGATTCTTACTGTTTCCCAGCATGTACTACACTCTCTACATTAGAGGGGACTTTCATGACATGTATTGGGTATGCCAGTGGCCATTATGTTTGTAAGTGTATTTGAGGGGGAAATAAACTGCAAGTTATAGCATACTTAAATAGCATACCTAATATAAACTAAAAATAAATACCTCTCTGCAGAGACTGACTTCTCTAAATAAGATCTGTGCAATGAAGATCTTCCATAGATTAAAAAAATCTTCTATTAAGGCCATTGCCTCCAGGAATATCTCACAAGTAATGAGTTGTGACAATTAAAATTATTCTAGAAAATTATTCTAGACAAAGGACTGGCTCCAACAGGGAACATAAACTCTCCAAGATTCAGTTATATAGGACCTGGCCTCCATTTTCCTGGAGAAGTCGCAGCTGTGGCTGAAGTACCTTGTACTCTCCTTGCTCTGCTCAGCAGGCGCAGGTCTGTGACAACGAGAAGCCAGGACCTTGAGCAGGGAGTCATCTCAGCTGCCTCATGAGAAGTGTCCATGAGGATGTCTGTAAGACTTAAAAGGCATCTCACTTAGAGCAGTACAGAGGTATCTGAGCCCCTGAGCTGTTGGGACCCCATATCGGCCTGCCTTCACAAAAGAGGTGCCAGGCACTGTGTTCCACTCCACATTGACACACTTCTGGTGCTTTTTCACTTCAGCTGCTGCTTGGCCA
The DNA here is from genome assembly GCA_013398855.1 of Mohoua ochrocephala. NCBI lineage: Eukaryota > Metazoa > Chordata > Aves > Passeriformes > Acanthizidae > Mohoua > Mohoua ochrocephala. The sequence continues at coordinate 25 of VZTA01017564.1, read as the reverse complement.
TTGAGAATCAAATTCATTCCCTTGG
>VZTA01017552.1:1710-25362 GCA_013398855.1 Mohoua ochrocephala | reverse complement strand
TTGTTTTGGTTTTGGGGTTGTTTTGTTTTATTTTGTTTTGTTGTTTTTGTTTTTTGGTTTTTTTCTGAGGGGATTTATTTTGAGGTTTGCTTTTTATTTAATGAATAAATAAATAAAAAAACCCAGAAGTAAAACATCTTGTTGACAATTGGTCTGCCATCATCTAATAATAGCGACAAATAAGTTAAAATACAGCATTTGTAGTGTATGCGCTTAAAGACCCTTTTTTCTATTAAGACTTTTCTGTATCTAACAGTATGCAATGCAATAAGAAAATGACCTTCTAAAAAGTAATGACGGTGATTACCCACATAATGGCTGTGGCATGCAAATATACAGCAGCCATGTAAAGGAACAAAAATCAGGCAGCAACTTCGCAATGCGTAAGGGCTTAATATTTTACAGCACCAGAATTAATGGAAAAGTTAATGTTGCATTGAATAACAGTGAGCTGCTCAGCTGCTGCTACTGCTGCAGAACATTTAGATCATGGAAATAACACATCCTTTTTTCACTCCTATTGCTTTCCTGACCCACAGATAAACAACCGTCACCCACCCTCAAAACTGCATGCAAAATATTCCTGCATTACCCATGAATGCTTAAGAAATATCCCCAAGCATATAATTTCAATTTTGAATATGCAAATAAATAATTACACCACAAAACTAAAAATAATTAAGCACCAGTGTTGAAGAAAATCTCAAAGACTTTACCCCGTAACTTAATTCATACTATGGGACAAATGCATGCATGAGCACAGTCGCCTAATGCAGTACACAAATGAAACAGAATTTCTCAGTACTTTTATCTCTTAATTCTTGATTTCAATGAAATATTTCAATGAAATATCCAGATAAAATAGTCATTTTACATCCTCATTTTTTCCCCATACACTAGAGAGTATAAACTACTGAATGCACTCAGTAAAGCATCATTTGAAATCCTTTCAGTGATCCAAATCTACAGGAAAGTTTTGGAAAGCAAGAAACACCTAGATACAGTAAATGGAAGCACATAATTGGCTCTAAATTGAGTTACACGGACAATTATGTTTAGGCAGAAAATGGAGGAAGGGTCCACAGACCTTGTGACTATAAATCCTGTAAACCATGTTCCCCCTTCATTGTTGCTGGTTGGTTTAAAAAAAAAAAGAAAGTTGTTATGTAAATATAGAGAAAATCTAGGAGTACACCAGCAATCTTTACCTCCTTCAGACAAAGACCCCAAGGGCTCTTCTCCTCTTGATTCAAATGTAAAATGTGAAGACACATCAGAACTTAGAATTTCTATTAAGGAAATTAGTCCTTCCTGGAATTCCCCACAATTATTTCAGCTCATGAAGGACTTCAAACTTTAATGTTTCTGCACTAATGTTGGATTATTTATTTTTTTTTTATTTTGTTGCTGATTGCCATTTTGTACCACCAGAAAGAGAACAAAATGAAGAGTGGTGAACACGGCTACAGAAAGTGAGAAGATTCACCCCTTTCTTTTCTGTTCTCAAAATAGTGAAAAATGTGCTACTATATTGAAATTCAGCTCAAAAAGTAATACAAATGCTTGGCTGATACTTTACAGTTTCACTATTGCTTGCAGACATGACAATAAAGTTGGGGAGGAAGGACCACTGCTTACAGAGCTTTCTTATTTTCTGTCAGATCGAAACCCAGAGGATCTACAAAGTGACTCTTCAGTCACACCTACAGCTATTTCTCAGCCAGACAGTATTTGTTAGGTAGCACGAAAATCTTCCTTTCCCTGCCTTAATTCATCTGTTGCCCAAGTGTCTGCAATTTCTGGAGCAGATATCATCATTCAGTTATATGCACACCAATTATATCATTCACTGACCTACCTTTACGTGTCTCTAATATTGGTGATGACATTAACTATGAATTTCTGACAGGGTTGAAAGAGTACCAGTAGAAGGTATGTATCTTGCCTTTACAACTGCTAATGTGGATGAATATGGGATAAACCAATAAAAAATTCAGACTATTGGAGCCAATGGAGAATCTAAGACGTCACTAGCCAGGAAACTCAAATATTTATTAAGAGATACATCAAAATTTGCCTGTGATTTAACATCTTATTAATGTTATTGAAACCATGAACGACACAGAGGTCTGCAGATGTTTACTTATTATGGAATGTCCATTGTGGCCTTTTCATTTTTACAGCTGAGATTTTTCCTACAGATTTTATGTCTTTTAGAACAGTAGCATTACAACTTTACTGTGAGGATTCCGAAAAGTTAAATTTAACAAAAAAAAAAAGGGTAAAAGTAAATCTATTTTCTTAATCCTAACAGAGTTTAGAAGCACATATTTCTTTTTAGTGTACACAAATTGAGAATTTGTGGATTACTTTTAAAGAACAGGAATCCTCTAAAGAAATATTGCATCAAGAGTGCCACCTTTAGAAATTTGTCAGTGGGGCTGAAATAAAGGAGCTATTCTAGTACTTTCAAAGTAGGCCATTTCTAAGAAAAGGTCTCTGTTTAAAATTTAGTGGTGTCCAGCAGAACCTTTTGAATGTCCCTGCTGAGTTGGCAATCACACACTTTCACAGCTTAGCAAAAGGTTATCAAATTATACAGTTGTACAGGGAGCACGGTAGCTAAAACCCAGCACTGACCTGTGGATTTAGCTTCTGCAAAAAACATACCAAAAAACTTAAGGCACATGGCTTCCACTGGATGTCCATTCAGAAAGGAGCATGAATGCAAATCCAGTGGAGGCCAGGTACACCAATTTTTTTATTGTGAGTGTTTCAGAAGGAACACATCTGTTTCTTTCCAGGGAAAATACTATATTCATCACCAAACAAGAGCAACAGTATAAACGGTATCATTTGTCAAAAAACCCAGTGGAAAACTAAGCCTGAGCATATCTGATAAGCTAAAGGATGACTTACCCTAAAGAAAAACATAATTTCTATGTAAAAAATAATTTTCCTTTTTTTAAAAGATAATTGGTAAGATTTTTCTAACACTATTGAATTATTCAAAAATGCCAATCTGTCTTTTATACTAATTTTAATATTTCAGTTTTATTTAATAAGGCTTCAAAAAGTTATAACACCTGCCTTACTAAAATGTAACAGACCATACAGTTTTCATTGAGGACATTTCCAGAGAAATTGGCCATTCCACACAAACTTCCAATCAGGTTTTTTCTAAATTTTTAATTCCAAAGGTAGTCTATACTTGGGGAATAATTAAATAGTTTGTCTGTCTGGATCCTCTAAAAGTACACAAACTGAGATTTTTACTAAATCATCATGATGATCTCACATGAAAAGATTATTATGAAAGAAACTATTTTTTCTTATTCAATCTTATCTGGCATTTAGCCAAAAAATGTGGGGTAACTTTTTATTTTCTCTCATTCTTCTCACTGGTTCTTAATGAGATTAAATCATAAAGGATAGTAGAATCCATTTTGGTTTGGGAGATACATATCTGCTTCTGTCTTCTCTTCTTTTTTGACAGGTTTCACTCACTTAATTTTCATGATTTTTAGCTCAATAGTTCAGTATGAAACTCTACCACTGAAAACACTGTCTGAAGTTCACTAAATAAATTTCCTCTACTATTAAGCTGTCATCAGCTTTGAAAACTTCACATTTTATTCAAGACTGTAGAAGAGGTTAGGGCAATATTCAGTGTAAAAGACTACTATATGTTTAAAACTAATGCATTGTGACCTAACAGAAACTGGAAACTTTAATGTCTAGACATTAAGGAAAATGAAAGTGAACATTTTTTAATACCAAAACAACACTTCCACTCACTATGAGGCAAATATATCATGCTTTACTTTCCTCCATGTTTTCACATAGCACAAGATATATTATGCATAAAAATTATCGCACTCTTATGGCAAAGTGTCCCAAAGGCTTCAGTAGTTTTTATAAATTGAGCCTAAGAGACATCAAATTTACCTTCCTCTTTATGTACATTTTTATTGCTTCCTACCATAAGTGCAAACATAGCTTCTAGTAAATCATCTAAAGAAATCTCTTTCACATGAATATTTCCTAGATTCAGATTGTGACTGTAACAAAACCAAAAGCATCCCCACTCAATAAATATAATTTGATATCAGGAGAAAAGTGAAAAAAAAAAAAAATCCAACGGGAATCTGAAAAATTAGGATACTTTAAGAAATAATTTAAATATTGTTCTTGTGGCATTGTGTATACAGACTGTTTTTCAAAACAATGAGTAGCGTTCTCAAATGAAACATAGAATATATGTGGTTTATGAATTTTTTGCTGGATTTTCTAATAATCTAGACAATTGGATAATTTGCTACATTATTGGGTTTTAAAACGGTTCAACACTATTGAATGTTTAAGAAATACTTATGGCACGAGACAGTGTATTGCTGAAGCTGAAACAATCACTGGACTCTGATGCTCATCTGTTTTATTGAACTACCTGCCGGGAGCTTTATGGGCATAGGATCATGTCAAGGTCACAGGATTAAGTGAGCAGTGATGACAGTAAACAAGCCTTTTCTGTATATTTTAAAGGGTCTTACTGAGTTACTTAAAATGCCATAAACATAAATAGTCTCCCATCTCCACAACACACCCATGACAGATGACTTCAAAATGTAACACTCCTGAGCAATGGAGCTTTACAACCTAAGCAACAGTCTATATTATTGACAACAGATACCAGTATACGGGGGAGCCCAAATACTGGGAGAAGCTTGCAATCTGTCATCCTCAGATATATTATGTCTGTAAGTGTACAAGAAATAGATCTACAATATACGTCAAAACTCTGTGTGAACAGATATTACTGCTTAAAAAACACAGAGCTTACACATCATGTAAAAATACAGTTATAAAGAAAAAGTAAATCCCGTAATAACAAATGTACCAAATCTACATAAGCTATGTAAAACCAGATAATAAAACCAAATCTACACAGTACTTTCAACACCAACTTGAATGATGTAATTAGTCTTTAGAATTATACTGTGCATTACCTTATCTGCTTTATCAACAAGGACTGCGATATAATCAAGTAGAGCAATCTCTTTCAAGTCATGTAACAGCTATGACAGACATTGTGTTTCTGAATCAAAGTAAATCAGTGTAAACTTACTTTTTCACTGTTTCAAAGGGTTAAAATTAATCAATAAAAACCCCCAAAATACAACCAAACCAACCAACCAACCAAAAAAACCCCACGAAAAATCCCAAACAAAACTGATCAATGGAAAAAGAGACATATGCTGGGAATATTTTTCAGAAATCAGAAATGTGAGTTCTCTAAGGATGATCTTCATAGTTTAGTATCTGTGAATATACAGACTGTGCTAACAAAATGCATACAGAAACACCAAACCCAAGGAAACATCCTGCTAAGCTCTTTTAAGATAAGAGGGAAGGGACAAGACTCTGGTTATGGCCTCTGTGTCCAAGTCACCATGCTCCTCCTGTACACCTGAAGACAGGACTTCCTTCTTGAGTGGCACTTGGGAGCAGCAGTTCTGTATGTATTTGCCTTTCACTCCCCTGTGGCAATACTGCGAGATAGGGCTCCAAACATTGGCTTAGGAAAGCTCTAAAATATTTTGAATGAGGAAGGTGTTGTACCAGAGAGAAGTAAAAATGGGGGTAAAAAAAAATCATCACAAGGGTTGATTTTTTTCCCCCCACTGTGGAAAAAGAGGAGAAAAATAAACCAAACAACAGAGCAGACAAGAAAAACAGATCAGTCCATTACATATATTAGCTGATTACACATTGCCACGAGGAAAAAGGAACTAAGAAGACAAGAGGTAGGTTTAAAACCACATATAATTAATCTAATTTTTAGCAAAGAAAATAATCCAATAATGCACATGCAAATTCAACTATAAATCTCTCAAAGACATGGAACATGTCTTATGTTCATGCTTTATGAGGTGTTTGCAGAAATCCACTTCATATTCCACAAAGAAAGGGGGATGGAAAGGATATGAATGGGATGTACTATACCACACCTTCCATGGTGCCTGAAGATGATTTAATCTTCAGTTCCTTTCCAAACTTTCTTCTCAATTTTTGAAATTATTTGACAATAGTTTCGTTGGCCATAAATACATTTCAAATAAAAAAGTATAAGACATTAAGGTTTTTAGACAAAGGGAACCAGAATTGCACTGGGTTTTCATTTCTGGTTAAACTTTGCATTTCTGATGTCTACAAGAAGAAATGTCTGAGAAGTCTACCAAAAACTACAGAAAACTCCTAGGGAAAAAAAATAAATCTCTACAGCTTGGCATTCATCTTCTGTAATATATTTGAAGTATCATGTGGGAAAGAACCCTGGATCGTAATGGTACTTAAAGAAGACTTAAAAATAGGATCTTTCTCACCCGTTTTATGTCAGAAAATAAAGAATGTATCAAAGAAATTTCATTTCTAAGAAAATACGGCCTTCTTAAAAGCATAAAATTTTCTTATTCAGAATCTTCAAATCTATGACTTTTTTATTCTTTGCTTTCTATTCTTTGATACGGGGAAGATGAGAAATCCACTGCTGTATTGCACAGGTATTACTAGGCAGACATGTGAGGAAAAGTGAGAAAAGTGGTATCTAGCAATGAGAAATTCTTCCCTCATGGTTTCTACTAAGTTTCTAGTTCTTTCTGAATTGGAGGCAGGAAAAGAAGGAGAACAGGTGCTAGGAACATTGTCTAATATCAGCAACTGAGTCCAGTCCGCTGATAACCACTGCAGAGTTTGTTTCTGCGGAGTTTGTTCCTGCTGCAGGAACTAGGAGGAAAACGTGAAGGCAGAAGGGACTTTGAAGCCCTACCAAGATATGGAAAATTCAAAATCAAGACTGACTGAATTTGAGATTCCTCAGGAAATCCTGGGTTGAAAATTCAAGGAGTCTGAGTGAGTATTAGATGGATCTATCGTGTCTACTCGTCCTATCTTTCTGTTTCTTAATCGCTCAGTTACAGTTGAAGGTTCTAGGGCTGGATGGTCCACAGGTCTGAGCCTTTATGGCTGTTCTTATGACAGGTACCCTGGAAGCCGAAGGGCTGCATGTGCATGCACATGCTAAATCCATGGCTAGACTTAAGGAGGAGCAGAAGTCCCTCTCAGTTTACTAAGGGTGGTCTTTCTCCTGGTATATGTATAGTCCTACAATAAACATACGGCAAATTGACAGTATGAAATTTGGATTTGTATTCTGGTTACTGTTCTAGCTAAAGAAACTTGACATCTAAGGAGCTGTTGTCCCTAAGTCTTAAATAAAAACAAAATTTACAAGGCTTTGCTCTTTTTTTTTTTCCATGAACAAAAGGAGAACCCCAAATTTAGGCAGAAACAGAGAACATATTGAAGCAAAGCAGAAAAAAACAGAGAAAAGAGAAAAAAAATCCTCTTAATGCAGAAGTAATAATGTGAAAGTGCAGAGGACTTCCTTCTTTGTAATGAAATGAAATGTACTGTACTTCCTAGAGATAAACAAGTCTCTCCATAGAGTTGAACGAGTCTTTCTTGGGCACCACTTGTTTCTCAACATTTGAAAACACTACCTCTTTCCAAAAAAAATATTTTCTTGTGAGGTTTCTTCCAGCTGTGGGAAAAAAATCCATAGAACAGCGCCACAGTTCAAAAAAACTGAGCGACCTTGCACAAATACAGAACTGAGTAAATCCCACATAGGCAAATTGTGCAGTTGCCTGTACAGCCCATCTCTGGTTATACAATACTCCTTCCTTGGCAGGTATCGCTATGCTGCAAATATCACCCTATGCTTATTATTAGAAAAGGATACAGAATTCTTCCATCCCCCTTTTTCCATCATGCCTGTCAAAATCCTCAGCTCCATTAGCAAGAGCTCCTTCAAATAGTCTCTGCCTTCCACCAACAGTGGTAAGCAGTCAGGGAGGGAGGAAGAAAGAGGGTATGCAATGGGTGGAGCAGCCACGCAGTTGAAAGCATAGTAAGAAAGTTAAAAAGTGGATTGAAATGTAAAATACTACAATAGAGTGATCAGATTAACAAAATCATCTTGCTCCTGTTTAAATCCTGTTATAAATGAATAACTAATACTGGACTGAAAATATGTTGCTGATACATTTGCTGATCTCAAGGTCTCTCAAATACTGCAGTAAAGTAAAAACAAGAGAAGACAGAAAAGCATTTTCTTAATGTTTCGTTGTGATGAAATCATCTCAGAACTAAATATCTGGAACTTGTAACAGGATAGCTAATGAAAAAGCTAAAAAGTGTGCAGTTCCATCAGACCAATTTTGAAGAATATATTCTGCCAAAAAAACCCCAATTTCCAGTGATTCCAGAAACAGAAAACTCATAGTTCTTACAGAGCATGTGGAAAAAATGCAGAACTTGAAGAGGCTTTCTAAGAAAGAGCATGTCAAACACGCTTCTGGATCCAGTAGACAGGATCTGGTCCTGCATCTTTTCCACTGTTCTAAAGCTCCCTTTGTAATTTATGCCTAGCAGTTAAAATGAGCCAGAAATGAATGAACAGCTAAACCAGATTAAGCTGATTTGCAGTGGGGGTTAGAATAGGTTCTGTGCCTCTCTGAATTTCCTAAGACAGCAGCTAGTATAGAGATGGAGTCAGAGAATGCCAAAGGATGGCTGTAAGGCAAACAACTTCTTACTAAATTTCTGTGATCTGGTCTCCTTTGCTGTAAACTGGAAACATTTGGTTTAGAAACAGAGTTTTTCCAAAATCAACTTATTTAACTGCCAACCCCCCTAGGCTTGGGAAAGGGAGTTCTCGTTTCGTTCTCATCCCTCTGGCCCCCAGCAGAACCCAATCTCTTCAGAAGCACACGCTGCAGAGAGAGACAAAACTAGCTGTCTGGCAAGAAACTTTTTATTTCCAGCCTGTCTCCCCAGACGAATTTGGTCTTCACCACAGAATGAGTTTGACAGCTCTGCCCTCCACCATGAATGATTAATTTGTTATGGGTGTCTAGTTTAACCAAAGATGGATTTGAACAGAAAAAGCCCTTGTATACTTGCTATTTGGTACAGCTGCTTTAATGTAGGTGGAACCTCCACTAAATCACAGAAAGCAAGAGAACCAAGCCTCATTTTTAAATGTCATTTTTCTCATTATAGTAGTCCTCCTGTGAATATCAAAACTGATCATGTGAAAATATCTATGACAAGTATTTCATATTTAGATTTTGAATGCTAATTGGAACTCTGAACTCTTTTTATTGCCCTAAATTGCTTTAAACCTATACAAACTGTAAGGTAGAGATATATATATTCAGTATTCTTGAATAAAAGTTTTTGAAAAGTTGAGGTATCTGATAAAACCACGAAGCTGAAGTAAGACAGTAACAGCTTATGGGCCAAAACACAGGCATGCATATGGTTGATAAGGAATTTGAACTGTGTGTACAGACAAGTTTTACAAAACTTTTTTTTTTTTTTCTTTGAAAGAAAGATGTGTATGGGGAGAGACGCAGATGGGGAGGAAGAGAAGCACCATATGAAGCTGACAGAGAAGGCAGAAGGAAGCATATGTTGTGACATGAAAACTATAACCCTGAAAAAAGCTAAGGGTAAGTGCTGGCTTAAAGAAGCTTGGAACGCTAAGCTATGAAACACCCTGTTTGATTCTTCCTGATGTTGCATATTCCCTCTGAACAAGTGACAATGCATCAAGGAAATAACCAGCTCATCAATTTCTCATCTGAATGGGAAAAACCTGCAGAATTTTAATTCTGGTATAATGCTGAAATTAAAAAAGGGAAAACAAGAATGTTTAGGGTAAGCTATTACAAAGATACCTAAAAGTATCAAATTGCCCAAATGCAGGAAACAGAATTAGTTTTGTTTAAGGGCAGAAACAGGATTTATAAGATTTATAACAAATGAATGGGATTTATTTTGAAATCTATTATGCTTTGTCTGAGATATGTAGATGAAAATAAGATGATTCAGTAAATTTCCATTTCTTATACAGGATTTCATGTTCACACTTGGAAAAAACTGAGAAAAAGAACTTTGGTTTTCACTTTAAGATATAAAGGGAAAGCATTTGTGAAGGAGGAAAGAAACTAACACTGAAAGCCAATAAAAATGAAAGTTTTTTCTCAAAATTGTTATTTAGCATTTTTAGTCAGAAGGAGATGAAAGAGCAAAGAGGTTCTTGGACCAACTCAAACTACTGATTGATTAAATTATAGACAGGAATTTGTTGTACAGTGTTACTGCATTTGTGGGCATTTATTCAAGTTGTGGAGTACTTGCCTATAATTAATTTCACCTTCATAAATTATTAGCTAATTAGGAAGCTAATTGAAATGCAAGTCACCTATGATTTTATGATACTTTTAGTTACGCTATTTATATATAACTATAATCTAACTTAGAATTTAAAGTCTCTCATGGTATTTTGTTGGCTCATACCATTCAACTTCATTCTTGTTTCTTCAGACATTTTGGGAAGACTTTATGATAAAATATTTAAAATTCATAATTTACAAATGCTATAGAATGTAGAATACATCAGAACATCAGACCTCTTGCTTTTCCTCTCAGTACTAACCTTCTGTGGTTCTTAATAGTGTCTCTGTTTCTTAATGAACAAAGAGTAAGCTTTGTGGCACCTATGGATTAAACAGTAAATGCTGGTTGCTGCTTTCTGCAAAGACATTATGCAAAGACACAAAAGCTAGGGAGGCTTAGAAGCTCATTATGTTGAATTGCAAACACCAGGAAAAATTTTCTTTACAGTTGGGTCATATTTGATAAAACAAAACCATAATATTTTGCAACATGAGCATCTATGTTAAAGAACTTGAAAATTGTTTGTTTATCTTGAGAAGAAAAACATATAGGACAAGATAGGACAAGAGGACATGGCCTCCAGTTAGGCCAGGAGAGATTTAGATTGGATATTGGGAAAAATTTCATTACCAAAAGGGTTGTGAAACATTGGAACAAATTGCCCAGAGAGGTGGTTGAGTCACCATCCCTGGGGGTGTTTAAAAGACATGTGGATGTGGCACTTAGGGACATCATTTATGGTGGATTTGGCAGTGTTAGGTTAATGGTTGGATTCAATGATCTTAGAGCTCCTTTTCTATCTAAAAGATCCCACGATTCTACACATATTTGTACTATATGCTGCAACTAACAGTAAATTTGCAGCTGCCACTGTGCAGACAGAGAACTGAAGCTTTGAAGAATCACACTCATGTCTGCCCAAATATTTTCCTACTTATCTTATCCATTTTGGATGTCAAAAGGCATTTCTATTACCCAAGTATTTATTGTGGAGAAGTGACAGCCTGTTTCTTACCCTGCCCCATCTGGGCCAGAGAAGGATCTCCCTAAATTCACCATTTCAATGAAGGGTCTCCAGCTCTCAAGTTGAACAGCAGTGTGCCTTCAGAACTGGGAACACTTTTCCAACAGAAAATATAGAATCACTACAGAAGTGTAGAAGTCTGGAGTGACAACCTGGTTTTTGCATAAAGTAACTCTGTATTCCAGTCAGCCTGTATGTCTCATGGCATAGAGAAGCATGAGTTTAGAAAGAGACTGCTAATGCTGTAACTCTTTGTCAGGAACTGAAAAACAGACACTTGAGTCCTGTTTTGTCTTGTGCCAGCCAAGACCAGAGGTGTGCATGATTTTGGAAGCCATCTCAATTTCCATCATATAAAAAGTATCAAAGTATCTATCTAATTAATACCAGTTTTTGCATTCTGTGGCTGAGGATTTCAATGAGACCCCTCTCCATCTTCTGCCCTTAAAGACTTTCAGATCTGCCCACTGAGTGATGTTGGTTACCAAGGCTCAGAGACTTTTCCACTGGGCTTCTCCCCCTCCCTGCTGTCATCCCAGTCCCTCCCATTCACAGTCCACTTAGTCCCATGACAGAAGGTGCACTTGTGTGCTGGATCACAAAGCCACCGCAGCACACACGGCCAAACCTGCAGTGCAAGGCCAATTCCCAAATGGCTCCTGCAAATGGGGAGCCCCACTTGGAAACCTTGTGCTGCCCCCATGTCCTCCTCCTCCAGGTGAAGCTGCTGCCTGCAGCTAAAACACAACCAAGCCAAACACTGCACCTAGCACTGCAAGCACTGAAAAGGGAAAGCAGCTCTGCCAGTAATTGAGAAGCAGACAACACGGGGCAAGTTGCACGACAGGGATAAAATAAGAGTTTCTTTCGTTCAGTGTAAGAAATTTCATAGGTTTGTCAAAGGTGTCAAGCTACTTTATGGCCCATCAGAAACTATCATGGACTCAAGAGAAAAAAAGCTGCAGCAAAGGACTGTTGCCATTTAGGATGCCATCCACAATCCAGGAGATAAAAGTTATTTGGCCCTAAGAAGACATAGTCTCCTGGAAAAGGTAGTCACCAGGAACTGATTTAAGTCTGCAAAATGTCTGCAGCTATTCACAAAGTTGAGCAACACCAGTATTCAAAAATTGTTATTCATTATTCAAAGACATTAAAAGGACTGTAAACTGCATTTATTTTCAGCATGTTCAAGTCTCCAGACACAAAGCTTTTAGCCTCAGCTAGAGATAACATGAGCATCTCTTACGGACTAAGCCTGTTTTGAATTAACCACATCACAATTTTCTACTCATCATTTTTGTAATTTCTACCAGAACATCTCTGGTGCTAGCCAACAGAGTTTCTGTAAGACTGAATTTCCACAATTTCTACCATCTTAAATACATCTCCATCATCATCCAAGAGAGAGAGTAATTTCTTTAGAAGAAACAGGAATAATGAACATGAAAAATTTCATTTTTGTTTCATACATGGTATAACTGCAAGAACCAACTAGATAGAATTACAAAAAGAATGAACAGTGTATGTGCTCTTTATTAAACCTTATTGTTGACATGTCAAATTTATTACTTGGTAACTTTTTTAATAGGCTTAAACCCTAACTGTGTAGTCAACATAAATGCAAATATATATTTTTAAGGAATATATATCTAGAGAAAGGTTTTTGTATTACCCATCTCAACTATGTTTTTACTGAAAAGGTTTATCAGAGCTAAAATGTAACTTTCTGTTCTCTTTGTGATTCAGAGCAGACAAATAGGAATTCAAATGGAAAATCAAGCTGTAAAATTTTGGTTATCTGGGAGCAGGACTTCCTTGTCTTCTTTCGTTTGAGTTGTTTCACTCTGAATAAATAATCAAGTGCTTGTGGCTAGAATGCACAAACAAGAGAGAGACTTGGCAGTCTCTACTTTCACAGACAGGGCACTCACATGACAGACCCAGGTTCAAGACCCTGCTCTGAATGAAGGAAAGGAGCAATTTCAGCTCAAGTCTTCCACATGAGGGTCAGCACCTTAGCCACTGGCTATTTTTGTGATTCAGAAGAGCGAGGCTCTTATTTTTAGCATGATGTATGAAAACATTTAATTTCACCTCTATGCTGAATAGAATGAACTTTTAAAACCAGTACTCAACAGAGCCCTGAATAAAACCTCAAATACCAAATCAGTCATATAGAGAAGAAATTACATATTTTAGATATTTTTTTAAATTAATTTTTTAACAGGAATACCCATGTAATTGAGCTGCACTTTGGTTATGTTCAGCTTTGCACATGCTACACTTAAGTAAATTTAAACTCCTAATAACATCATATTTCAGTTATGCAACGCCTGCTTCTCTCAAACGTTGAACGTAATGTTTTAAAGCCCCACACTTTTTACATTTGCAGCTTACCTGTGAGAAACAGCTCCCCAGGCACCGTGTTTATTCGTTAGTATGTTGAGTATCTTCTGTTTGAGCTGGTTGGCCGTAACATGGTCTCGATGCTTAGCAGCACTGATGAGGTGATCACACATCTTCTCCTCCTCTCTCCGGTCAGCAGCATACTGAGCACACTGTGACTGGGAATGAAAGAACATCCACTTAGTGAAAGACAGGTGGTTCATGATCGCCTTAAAATTACTATTTATTAAACTCTTTGAATACGAAAAGAACTCATTAAAATACTTTTCAGAAGAATAGGAAATGTCATTTGTCCTAATTTCATCCAGGACAGGGTTAATTTTTTACAGTAGCTAGGAGGGAGGTATGTCCAAACCCTAATGTCATTTGATACCATCTCAGGTCACTTGCCAGGGGCAGGAGCAAGGAAGACTCTCTCTCTGGTTTGGGAGAAAGTGTAGCAGGCTAAATGGGGTCCAGTTTTGTTTTACTTACTGTGCAAACCATTTGTTTGTCTTATACCTTTTGTTATTAATACTGTTGCTGTTACTGCTCTCTTTCTTATCTCCTTGTTGTTTCCAGTAAACTGTTCTTAACTCATGATTTTCACCTTTTGTGCCTCCAGTTCTCAACTCCACCCTGGAAGGGGTGGGGAAGCCATCCAACAGTGTCTGGTTTAGGAGAGTCTGGGTGGGGACACTGAATTGTTCTATAGGACTGTTTGTAAACCACACCATTCAGTTGAAACGGTTCTGCTACTATACATTATCCATGAAAAAGCACTCAGTTAGAACATGTAAAAATTGAAATACCAAGGGCAAAGACAACAGAATTGCCATTAAAACCATTTAGCCATACATCTCTGTGCATATATGTATGGCCACGGAGATGCCTTAGAAGTTGGCCTTTCTTTTGTAAATGTTTCATGTGTTCTCAGGTATAAAATACAGCTCAAACATACATAGGATAATATACAAGAAAAAATTATGTACACTGGTTTTGATTTTTAAATTACATAACACCTAAAATAAAAAAGTTCTTTCATTATTTTATCACTACGGATGCTAAATGACAAAACTAAGAAGTATATTTTCTATTTCATACTGCAACATGAAAAATTTTGATAACATACTACCACTTCTAAAAACCCTAAAGGATAAAAAATAACTCATCTTTTAAAATGAAAAAGATCTAATATTTCCATCACGTCTCCTTAGGGAGAAAACTACCTCTAAAACAAATGCTGTGGTTCTTGACCTTCATGCAAATTTGTTTCTAAACTGCCAGAGTTCTATAGTGTATTTTTGTTTCGATAAATCTTTATGTATAAGGACAATATTTTGCCATTTCTTTACGCAAAATTATGCTAAGTTCAAACTCAATTTCTCCTCCTTGTAAAAATTCTTTCAAAATGTCTAAAGGGAATGCAGCCAGAGAAATCAAAATATATCCACCTAAAGTATAATTTTCTAGGTATAAATTACAAAGATTATTCTCAAAATAGCTAATTTAAAAAATATCTTTTAAAACACATTTTTGCACTTAGAGTTTTTGTGCACCATTTTAGAACGTTTAGCCAATATTCAATGCTGTAATAGTGCTGAATAGCATCCAATTTTCTAGTGTTCAAAAGAGCAATTAAAATTAACCTCATACTTTATATTTTATTCTTCATATTTCTGCATGCTACCTTTTCAGTACAGATCACATTACCATTCAGTAAGATTTTAACAGTGGTCTTTCTATTGTGTTTACAGACATCATTTCAAGTAATCTGTCTGGGAAAGAACAATGCTTACACTAATTCAGAAAGGGTTAATTCATTTTTCAATTTATCTTCTTGTACGGGGAGGCACCAATTAGTACAATGATCTGCCTTAGTAATGAGGTTAATATTTCACCAGCTCATTGGACAGTAAAATTAAATTTTCATTTTTCTTCCTGAACAATTACAAAGGTTAACAAAATGAAAGTTAACTGTGAAGTATCCATTCTGGGAGGAATTTTCCTGGCTGTGACTACAACTGGAGTCACAGAATAAAATTTAGATGCCGGTCCATGGCCTCCCCTCTATGCGGGAGACACAATAACCTGGTGCAGTTGGACCAAATAATTGCACCCATAATGATTCAATTAAAGTTTAAAGGGCAGAAATAAAATAAAATAGTCATGCACTTCTCTAGCTGAGAGCAATGATTAACATGTACTAAACCCCAGAACATATACCTATACAGTTTATTAAAACAAAATGACAGATATACAATCATGTAGCAGAAAACTACCAGAAGTCTCTTTGTCCCTACTGCTTTCAAGTGGGATGAATAATAAAATGTTCAGTTGTATTCCCACCACTATTAAAGACAATATATAAAGCATTCTTTCGGACTTTAAACATCACCTTATTTAAGCACTTGCGAATTTCACATTTAAAATAGCCTACATTTTACAATTTTCTTTTATGATTTGCAGTTTTAAACTTACTTGCCTAAAATGTGTATCTCAGTCTTTTCCTACAACAAATGTAATGAAGATTTTCATATATGAAAAATGTGTTGGTTTCTTTACCAGACAATAAGACAGACTTGAGGCTATTCCTTTAGGGAATTTAGTTAATATTCTAAATCCTATTTGCTAACAGAAGCTAGAAGTTAATTGAATATTCTCATTTTGTCTAGAGTTCTGACAGATCTTATACCTCAATGTATTCTTCAAAGAGCAGATAACTCAATCTTCCATTGTCATCTTAGGTTACTGCATGATGCTCTGATAGATATCAAATGTTATTTATTGTTGAGGCAATATGAAACTTCACTCTGACATACACTTAATTGTAAATGCAATTTTATCTATGTTCAAAATATCCAGTATAAGCTTGGTAATAAAGTTGTTGCAATCTCCTATGACAAGTGTCTGCTGTCTGCTCTGACAAAATGAAGTAAAGGTTATGTGTACTCAAAATGACAACAGATATCTCTGTGTCTCACAGTTTTCAGCTAGGTCAAGGAGCACAAAAACTAGTACATCAAAGTGCACATTTAAGAGAGCTGTTTCAAGGAGATAAAAACCTCATCAAAACTAAGATTACTGGGTCCTATTTCTAGCCACCAGGTGCTTGTTGACATTTTCTGACAGGTTAATAAATTGATATAGCTATTTATTTTCATCAATACTAAATCAGTCTTTCCCAATCCTAATGCTGGGTCACTTGAACAGTAAAACATGTGGAAATATATGGCAGCACATATATACCCACATCTACACAGAAGTATGCAAACACAAGGCAGGTTCGGAAACGATAAGAAACAGTGATGAAATGTATGAAACATCATAAAAATGAAAACCCATATTTGAGAAAGTCATGTCAAAAACGAAATTTTAAATTTACTCCATTACTTTTGCATGACTTTTTTTTAATAGGAACAAAATTAATCCTGTATAAACAATTGAAAACCTATTAAACTGAAGGCATTTTAAAAACAGGGGGTTTAACATTTGGATCACTTCCAAGAAATGTAATTTAAATTGTATACTGTACCACTCATTGATGTAAAAGCAATTGAGTGTTGACTCCTTTTCAAAATAAGAATTATAGACATTTAAGAGTTATGGGAGTCAGCCCCTCTGTTACATCTTCCAATACCAAATCTTAATGTCAATGGTTAATGATTCCTAACGACCAAAAAACATATGTAGTATTGTATTTCCCTATATAAATTATAAAAAGTAAATGTTCTAAAGTGCTCCAAAATTCTAAATGTTCTAAGAAAATGACCTTAAAATATTAAATCTGTTTAACAAAACATTTCTATTTATTTTTCATTAAGTACCTTAAACGTATAATTGCTTTTCTTTATTACTGATCTCATACATACTGTTGAAAAAAATCAACAAAAGTAATTAGTAAGGTGATTTGTGTTACTATTTTCAATAAATCAGAAAAGTTCTTTGTGAACCGAAGGGTCTACCATATCAGATGAGACATTCTGAAAAAGGCATTTCTTCAAGCTGTAAATGCTTTTATGAATTTCAGTGACAAGATGAGAAATTAAACCCATTCCTTGTGCTTGACATTTACCAAAGCTTTTAAAAACCAGTTTTGAAATGCTTTCAATGTAAATTTCTTCCTTGGAAGAAAAAAAAAAAAAAATCTTTATTGCATGGAGTTACAGTCTAGGCGACAACTGAGTGAAAACAGAGAACCAGAAATGCACCAGCTCTCAGGCTTACCTCAAACTCAGCATGCTTGTGGACATCTTCAGCTCTTTGTCTATTTAAAATAAATTCTGCTTCGTTTGCAACACGCACTATATGGTCTTTCATTGCATGACACAATAATCTGAAATAAGAAAAATCAGAATCAGCCTTTTTATTTGATGTACTTCAAGTAAACTATTTCAGCGGATTTACTTACAATGGAAAAAATTAAAATCAATGAAACTTCTGTAATTAAATTTTCAAATTAGTTGAAATAAAAAAATAATTTTATCCAAATTTTTCTGCATTGTGAAAGCAGAAAGAAATTACATTAAATGGAAAAAAGTTTTCCATTTATTATTGAAGGGAAAAGTTCTTTATGGAAGAATACATTTTGAGTATGTTTTTGACAGTAGTCTCAATGTGAATACTGCACTCCCATTTAAAAAATCTAGACAACTGCTTAAACTCTTATTTGTACCATTGAAAACATTAAATAGAGGTATTCCAATTTCAGTCTTAAAAAATCATGCCACTACTGAAGATTTAAAATTCTATTAAAATTGCAAAATAGTATCACTATCTCTCACATATTTTTTCAAACACTAGAGTGAAAAGTGCATCATGTTTCCAAGTTTTCAAGGTATCAGGAAGAGACAAATCTTACTTAAAAAGGAGGAAAAAACAGATTAAGTCTGGACTGAGACTGAGGATGTCAGTCAGACGCATTAACTTAAGACTTTTGTAAAGACCACAAAATACCATGAGGTGCAGAATAAAATTGCAGCATAAAAAACACTGTGTTAAAAATGCTCCAATCTTTTCGGGCAGCAGGAATGGAACCAACTGCTTTCTTGTCCCTATAGTCCATATCTAGGGTTGGCCATTATCTTAAAAATTACTCTGCTCTTCTTGTCAGCAGGTAGGAAATATCTTTCAGGATGCAATGATCTGACAGGTCTGTTTAGGATCAGGAAGAACCGTTTCTTTTTCTGCAGAAGTGGAGCATGGTCTGGGATTTTCCTTCTTGCAGCATCAGGGAAAGAATTTCAGAGTTTCTTACATGTGAAAACTCCAGCAAACTAAACCCTCAGGTTGGTGTTTGATGTTAGAAGCACCACAAGTAAAATTCATTATTATTAGAAATGAAAGTCATGATTACTAGACCTTACACCCGTAAGATGGAAAGATCTGAATTCTGTTCTTGCCTCCTTTGGTGTGTTCTACCATCTGTGAAGGAAGGAAATCACTTACTCTGAGCTAATATTCAATATGTGTGCATGGCAAGGGAAACCATAAATGTTGGGGCCTCCGTTTTAGAGATAAAGAGAAGAAAACTTGGATCAAGGTTTCACAGTGGATATTCATGCTTTTAATAACCCTTTTTATTATATCTAACCCTTTGCTATTTTTAAAGGAAAATTTTTTTGGTAAATTATAAAGTTGCCTATATTGCAGTCTTCAAAATTTAGCTTTATTTTTTAATCTACCCTGCTGGGCGATATGCTTCAGTATTTTATTACTGTTAAGTGCTCAGATTTTTATTGTTAAGAGGTAAATGTAGGACTGTCCTCAGATATGGATTAGGAATGAACATTAGTGGGTGTCAAGAGGATGGGCACAGACCCTTCAGTGGTGCCCAGCGACAAGACAAGGGGCAATGGACACAAAGTGAAACACAGGAAGATCCAACTGCACATGAGGAAAAATGTCTTTACTTTGTGGGTGACAGAGCACTGCAACAGGGTGTCCAGACAAGTTGTGGAGTCTCCTGCCCTGCAGAAACTCAAAAGCCATCTGGATGCAATCCTGTGCAACCTGCTCTAGTTGAACCTGGGGCTGCGCTAGACAATCTCCAGAGGTCCCTTCCAACCTCAGCCACTCTGTGATTCATGACATAAACAAGCTTCTCTAAAATGAGAAAATACTAGAATTGAGTGTTTAATATCTCTAATGAAATTTTGCATCTGAAATTTTACATATTATACTAACAATCTGGAAGCTAGGATTTCAAAACTGAACACACAGATTTCCAGTGTCTACTGGCTGCACATTCCTTCCTGTATGAACAAACGATGGAATAAATGGAGCACAGTACAAATGGTCCAGCTGTGGTCCAGACAAGAATTCTAGTTCCAAATGGCTTCAGGCTTCTTAGACACTCCCTACCACCAAGAATTTGCTGAGAAAAGATGAAAACTAACTTCAAGCCACTGGGTTAATTTTTGGGGAGATCTGGGCAGGTTTTATACCTCAACACCTCTACCCACTCAAAAAAAACCCACAAAAAACCCAACAAAAAATCTAAGTGGCCTCTGTTCATGAATAATGACTAATAAATACCACATTAATCTTGGTTGTATTTGTCTGTAGTATGAAGTGTTCACATTCTCTGTGCCCATTTATGTACCTACAAGGGTGGACCTTCAAATGAATCCTCAGAGAATGCTAATTTGCACAAGTTATAAATAAATCTCTTGCCAATACATAGGGAAATGTCTGTCTGCTTTACAGAGAATGAAAACTTTTATAGACATGCAGCAGCAGATTCAAATCAGACGGCTGAAATTGCTGGTGATGCCAGTTGTACCTTTTGTTTATTGTCAAAAGTCTTATCTACGGGATATCTCAGTATTATTTCAATTGTGTCTTGCCATTTGCTTCATGCACGCTCACACATCTATCACTGATTGTGACTTCTTCAAGAAAAGGATGAAAAATTGTTTGTATGATCGTTAACGAATTAGGATTATCACAAACGTGAGGCCACAGCCTATTAAAACTGTATCATCAATTAAATAATATGGCATCAATGTGTGCTAATAAGGGACATACTGTGATTCACTTACCTTAGATGCTTGTATACACCTAAGGTAGAACTTCAAAGACTAGGTAAACTATGTTTTTCCATCTAGAAGACCCTTAATAATCATGCTGGTCCTAAAATCACTTGACAGAAAAACAGACTTTGAAAAAAGGAAGGGTTTAAATCCAGGCCATCATTTAAAAATCTTGCATGGCTACAAAAGAAGCCTTGACCTGGATGTTTTGATTTGCAAGTGCAAGAATGTAGGGCTGAAAACAGAAGCATAATAAATTAAAGCTGTTAAATGTGTCATCACTGAGAGGCAGCAACTACAAGGTTGGGGAAGCTATGTCTTACAGAGGTTTTGGCAAAGCTACTTGCTTCTGCGCTTGCTCCACTTGTTAAAGGAAACTTACTTCTTGAATTTTAAAAGCCCTATTAAAAAATAATTTTTGGTATTGATTTTTAGCTCTAACTGAAAGCTACCATGTATTCTCAAACTACATTCCTACTAAGTAAAAGATGGCAAAACTGTTTACTGGATTAAATCATAGCCAGCTAACTCTGATTGAATCTCAGATTCATGTAGACACAGCACTACTCAGTGCACTGTCTTAATTGATTTGCACTTGATGAACAAGCATGATAATGCTGTCATCCTTTGAATACTAACCAATTTATCTAAATCCTGATTAATTCAATCACATGTGTGGCATAAGATTTAAAAAAAAAAAAGAAACCTCCAACTTTTCGGCTTGAGAAAAAGTGCCTACAACTTATTTTGGATTCTCAAAGGAAAAAAAAAAAAGAAATTATTCAGAAAGAATCCCAAATTAGGAGAAATCTTACCCTCAGTTGTATCAAAGGCTTCCAATATATTAAAAAAAAAAATTAAAAAATCTCCCTTCACACATTACGAGTAAGAGAAAAGAACAAGGATCTTTAAGTCAGCAAATTCACTCCTTCATTGCAACAGGCAGCTACATAATTTAAAATCTTTCATAAACTGCCTTTAGCTTATGAAAGGCATTTTCATGAGATCTACTTCATGAAATGTGTCTTCAGTGTATGAAAATGTGATTGATTTTCTTGCCTCCCACACAGCTTTGGAAGGTTCTCTGAAGCTTAAAACCCTTTTACTTTCCAATCCAAACGTATTCTTCAGCAGTCTTTACTGTCTCACTTTACACAAACCTCAAATCCTTCTACAGAGAAATGAGCTTTCTGTTCAGATAGCTGTGGAGTTTTCAGCTGAAGATAGGGAAAAAAACTCTAATTAAAATAAGCTGGTACTTCATAATAAGCATGACAGGGGTTAAGTATCTGTAAGAATAAATGGTGGGGTCTCTTTAAGCCAAAAATGGAAGAATCTTAGACTTATGAGCAAGACAAGAATGAGAGCAAGTTTCAGGACATGACTATTCATAAATATGAGTTATTTGTAAATATTGTTTGGGAGTAGGTAAGAAGTTATTTTAAGTCCATGTAGCTGGCTTTCCAGGATTCTGTCTTCAGCAAAGTTACTTTAGAATTCCTGAGTGCTTACAGGTTAAAGGAATTTATGAAAAAGTATGTGTAACCAATCAGAAGCCCCTGTTTTACAGATAACGAAGTTTGAAAAGGCTGGATTGTGGAGTACCACATTCCATGAAGTCATTCAGATAAATAGCCAGTGCCTGGAAGAACTTTTTTAGAGTTTTGGATAGAGATGGTGATAAGACCATACACAAACTGCATTGGAAACCTGTAAAAAACATGAAATGCTTGCAGCACATCTAGATGTGGATTGAGGGGGCTATTTGTACATCTATTAGAACTGAAGGATGAAAATCTTACTAACTATTCTAACCTGGCTTTGCTATCCTGCAGCCAGTTGTTCCTAGTAATAATCTCACTTAGAGAGAAAGGGCTCGTAGTTTTTAGGCAGCTAGATAAAATGATTGAGCTTATGTCGCCCAGTCTTTCCTTCATTTGAAATAAACTAAAAACCCTGATCATTTCCAAGCAGCAATTTTCAAAATAGATTACCAAATGAACATTTGTTATAATTTAGCTAAGATCTTGCTTCCTCTACTCATTCCTGAAATTCTGCCAACTCTCATGTCCAGGGAAACAGATGTTTCTCTGACTTACTTTCATCATATGCCCATAGCTTTATTTAAAAAAAAAAAAAAAAGCAACAAAAAAACCCAGCCTGGAAATGTGCCACATTTTCATCAAACAGTTGGTTTGACAATTATTACTCTTAATGGCATTCATAAGAAATGAAACCTATCATTACACTTGGTATCTGTAATAGGATTCATAAACTAGTCTAACTTGAAGAGTTTGAAGTTCCACAAGATGCAGTATTGTTATAAATAATTTGAAAGTAAATTTCTATAAACTTAGGAAAGTAATGTCTAACACGGAGGTCTCATTTCTTACAAGAGAGGAATGATGAAGAATTCCCTAGAGAAAAGTTTGAAATTATAGCATGCAAACACTGGCTATTGAACTACAACATAAGCACATTGACAAGATAAATTTCATGGAGGGTAACTATTAATGTTTCAGAAATGTCACATGTTTCACCTTGTCACAGGTGTAAGAGATGCAACAAACCTCGGAGCTGACTACAAAGAATCTGTTCCACTCCCCATAAAGATTTTCTATTTTGTAGAAGAATTTGCTAAATCAAGAGGAATCTGTCTCTTTGCAATAGTGTTTACTGGACAGTAAACACCCTTGACCAGCAGCTATAACTGAGATGGCCTTTATCTCAGAATCAGCATCTGCTTTGAGATATGACCTGATCAGGCAATGCGAGGGGAAAGGATACCCCAAGACCTGTAACAGATCTAAGAACTGTAGTTGTACTGACCCCACAAGTACACAGATTCTATGGTTACCATAACAATATATGCTTTGTCTAACACAAACTATTAGTCCGGAG
>VZTA01017546.1:0-14228 GCA_013398855.1 Mohoua ochrocephala | reverse complement strand
CTGAGGTAAGTGGCTTCAATCTAATTGGGATATTGCAAGTCATCAGCATCCTAAGTCCTTTCACATGGAGGAATGTGGTGTTAATTATGATGGTTTCTTCCTCCTTCTCTCTCCTGAATTTACTTAGGGCTATTTTTATGCCTTTGTTAGACCCACTTTGCAGTTTGATCTTTCTCCTGTGGTCTGTAACCACTTCATACATATGGTGCATTTTATGTGTATAGTTTGCTTTTCCTTTGTTCTCTTTATGAACAAACCCCAAAAACAACTCTTATGTTTGCATTTATTTGAGTTGTTTATAGCCCTGAGGTCTGGAGCCTGTGTTCTGTCTCTTTGCCACCCCCATGCTTGTACTTCTGTCTATATAAAAACTGGAGCTACACTATACAAATATAAGTGAAAATAAACCAAGTAGGGCGTAGCCCCAGTCACTGGAAAAGTTGCTGTTACAGAAAAATCAAATAAAAACAAAGTTCCAGGAAGGTCGAAGCAAATTCAGGCAAAGTAAACTTTGTAAGCCTCAGTCTGGAGGTCCCAACCAAGTCATTACACAGCCTGTTACTAACAATGTCAGCCATATATTTACTGAGCTACAGAGCTAAAAAGTCTTAGTTCGCAAACAGAAGTCACAAATCACACCGGGTGTTGTTCAAGATAAAATCTGTTTTAAAGTTAACAAGAGACATAGAAAGCCTGAATAATCAGGAATCACTGAACAAAAGGACACATAGACAACCAAGAGTATCCAGAGCCAAGCTGCTGGAAGACACCTTTGCACTCTGAAGACTTGCTGTGATGCTCTATTGTATTTTTATATCTGCCATATTTTGATTAGACTGTTAAAATCATTTTAATTGACTAAGTTCTTGGATTATCAAATAAAATATGTACTTTTCATGCCCATGACAAGATTTTGAATGCAACAATCATTTTTTTCAAACAAGGAAAAAAACCGTTGATCAATTATTTGACTAGAACTTTTAAGTGATTATTCTGGGGTTTTTCAGTGCTTAATATCTCAAGATGATTCATCAGTGTCTTTCTAAAATCTAAAAAAAGGAGAAAGATTTAGCCCTAATTTACTACTTTCCAATGAAGAATTAGTATTCATTAGCTGTTAGGATCTAGTTTTATATACTTTGAATTCAAACATCTAGAGAACTGAACTAATCTCCACATTCCACTTTACATTTTTGCTCTGCCTTATGCTAAAGCTGAACTGCTTTATTTGTATTGCATTGTTGTGGAAGTTGTGAAAGTCATAAATGTCACATTTTTAAAGCATTCTTATCAGCTGACTTAGTCATATTTGCCTTTGTAAGCAGGAACATAATCAGAAAAATTGTTGGGAAAAGTCTCAACTAATATTACAAAAGTTCTAAAAGTATCCTTCCAAAAGTTGAGTTAGCTCCTCAGCTGAGACCTGGTGAATGGATAATACAGAGTAAACAAAGAACACAGATGAAAAATTTTCATAGTGGCACAAAAGTCAAAATCTGGACTCATTTAATGCCTTTTTTTTTCCCCCGTGTGTTTAGGAGCTCTCTTTTAACCTGTCCTTGATATCTAAATTCAGTCTGTGAGATATTTGAAACCTGCTGATATTTGTATACCTCCTAGTTCTGTTGTTTAATCTGTTAGGACTATTATGAGCAATATGATTAATGCAGTGAGCAGTATTTAGTATATTTTAAATGATGACTAATTAATTAATTACATGTCCAGTTTAGGCATTTAAGTAAGGGGTAAATCCAAGCTTTTCAAGAATCTATTTCTTTTACGGATGAAGAAAGAACTAATTACTCTATGAAGAAAATCAGAAAACCCTAAGGAGTAGAACCAAAATATGGCAGCTTTGAAGACTCCAAAAGGTCAGACGTACCAAAATCAGAGAAGAATTTCAACATCATGCTAAGACAAAGCTGTAAAATATTTATGTAACCAGGGAGCTTTACTAGGAGCAGGATAAATTATGGCGTTTTGTCTGCTCAGGATTTTATTTTCTGAATTATTTACTGGGGGGGAGAGGGAGTTGTTTCTTGTTGTGTGCTCTTTTTTAGTGATTTTTTTCTCTGCGGGTTTCATGCTGAGTGCCAGATAGACGGCTCTCAAATACCGTGTTTGCTTATCTTCAAAGAGGTTACAAAATGTACAACAGTCTGAATGCTGATTAAGGTGGTCCGTCTGCATGTCTGAGTTTAGCTATGACTTGTCTATAATGGCCTAGCATTCAAAACTTGGATTTTGAATAATTATTATTTTTAAAAGAAAAAAAATGTGAAAAAGGAACTGGACTAAGTCTTGTTGATACAACTATCTACTGCTATTGTTGATGTGTTTTATAATCCATATCGTAGTGTAAAACAAACAAACATTCCCTCTTTCCTTTTGGAAATACTCCTTTATTTCTTTGAACGTTGCTCCTGGAATGGTGTACTGGCTTTCTATGTTCTGCAGTGTTTATTCTGCTACCAGAATCTCCAGACTGCCTTATCTCCTTCCTACTTATCTCATTCCTACTTCTTGACACCTTTATGTTTCTTTTCTTTTTATCCGCAGGAATTTTATAGTTTTTGATGATGGCACTAAGGTTATTTGATGTTTAGCATGTAACTGGGTTTTCAGATTTCATTTTCAAATGTGCTTTTCAATGATGATTCAATGCTGAAGGAAACCAAATAAAACTCATTTTATATCTTACATTTATTTTCATGATAGCAAAATTCTACCAAGTAAATTCTTTTAAAACATCTACATTCTTATGTCTACTTTTGTTGAACTGTTTTCTTCTTTTTGATAGGTGTTTTGTAATTTAAATAGTTTATCTTTTCTTCATTTTGCTTTATGCTATACAGCAGCATTTCTTTCCTTTTCTTTTTTTCTTAATGCTGACTGAATTCTTATTTTCCAGTTTTGAGTGAACAGTTTTTTGGTGTATTTCACAAAGCATGAAATATTGGGGAATGTTTACAGAGGAATTCCTCAAGCAGCCAGTGAAAACTATACAATCAGTAACGGAACAAAAGACTATGACTATTATTAGTAGTAGTATTGAAAAGAATGAAAAGAAGATGTAGTTCTTCCTTTAAAATTAAAATACTAGTTTTTATGCATAGGTCAATAAGCAGATTAAGTTCTGGTATAATTTCTAATTTTCTGGCACAATACTAAATTGAAAAGACATTTCCATTTTAGACAACTAGATGAAAGTTTGGCTTTCAATTTAAAAAAGTCTTACCTAATAGAAATGTAGCATTTGGAACAGCAAATTTCGAAGTCTTAATTATCATAGCTGTCTTTTCTGACATACAATTAAACATTTATCTCTTTATCTCTCTTCTGGTTTGGCTGGGATAGAGTTAATTTTCTTCACAGTCGCTAGTATGGGGCTGTGTTTTGGATTTGTGTTGAAAACAGTCTTGATAACACAGGGATTTTTTCATTATTGCTGAGCCGTGCTTATACAGAAAAAAGGCCTTTTCTGCTTCTCAGCCACCCCACCAGCGAGGGTGTTGGAGGTACACAAGAAGCTGCAAGGGGATGCAGCCAGGATAGCTGGTCTCTACTGACCCAAGAGATATTCCAGACCGTATGGCATCATGCTCAGCTCATAAAGCTGGGCAGTAAGGAGTAAGGGGGTGCTTTCGGAGTGATGGTGTTTGTCTTTCAAGTCACCATTATGCATGTTGGAGCCCTATTTCCTGAGCACCTGCTTGTCCATTGGAAGTGGTGAATGAACTCCCTGCTTTGCTTTGCTTACACGTGCACTTTCTGATTTCCCTATTAAACTGTCTCTATCTCAACCAATGTGTTTTCTTACTTTTAGTCTTCTGATTCCCTCTCCCATTCCAGCAGGGGAACTGAGCTGCCACCTAGAGTAAAACCACAACAATCTCTTTGTCTGCAAACTGAATATAATGACGTTGCCCACTACACAGTACTGCTGTAATGATACATGGAATACGGATACATGGAAATACCCTGTTTGTTAGTTGCATCTAAGGAATAGTTGGCATGGTGGTGTTCAGTCAAAGATTGGACTTGATCTTAGTGGTCTTATCCAACCTTAATGACCCCGTGATTAAATATATTAAATATATTAAATATATTAAATTCTATTAAATAAAGTATATAGAATTATGTATTTGAGGATAAAAAGGCATCGAAAGGAAGATCATTGGAATTTTCTCCATAATGAATTTTCTCTTTATTTATCAGATTATGGTTTCTTCTCACTGATGGATCTTGAATGAATGTATTTTTGTTTTTAAGACTTCAATAACTTTCTAAAGCACAACACTAGCATGTTCCTCAATAACTGAATAATCTTAGAATGCAAACACCACTGCAGGGCTGTGTAATTAATTACTTCTGACATACACAAGTACTAAAATAAAAACGTTAGGCCCTATGTTGCTGTATAGTTTTTCTTTTTTTTGCATATGATCTAGAAGATGAAGATGAATACTGAATCAATATCCACCTTACTCATTTAATCAGTTGTTCCACTTAGAACTATCTAAGGAAGTATCTTTTCTAACTTTGAAACTCTTCATACAGAAATGAACTTCATTCTCCAAAAAAGAAACTAATGCAGAGACTCAGTATAGACAAACTCACACCACTGTGTGAGTCACAATGATAAAGTTGTGATCAGAAATACAGTGTTTAGTTTCAAGATTTAAGCAATGGGTTTGTATATTGACAGCAATAACTGCCAGCAGTTTTGATCAACAAAAAATACTAAGTAAATAACAAAGTAAATAATCTTAGCACCGCAGGTAAATTGTGTTCACTTTAGAAAAGTACAATCAATCACTGTATTGTAGTTCACCAGAAGCTTCCTATCTTCTATTCCCAGCACAGCATGATTTGCTAGTGTTAAACACCAAGCAAATCTACACTGAAAATGGCACTGCTTCTTAACCAATTCACACGGTCTTTGATATTAAATTTATATACATTAATAAGAATAAATATGTCAATAAATTCTAATAGATCATCTATCTTAAAAAGCAAAGGAAAAAATCTTAAAAAAAACCAAAGAAAAAATGTGATGAGTCATTTGGATAAAGCAGCTCATTTTATCAATTCCATAATTTTACTGCAGTATAATCTAACAGAGAACACTTTAAAGATCTGAAAGGATACCTGTCTCAACAGACTTGTCTTTTTCAGTGATATGGTAATCATAATTTTCTATTTCATCCCTTGCTACCCATAAACAAACTTAAATATCTCTTAAAGTCACTTGGACTCTCTATTTTAAACTCTTTCTAAGGAAGTTTATTTATGGTTGTTAAAAACATATTGTTTCCTTTTCTGAAGCCTTGTCTTGATTTCCCTGGTGACCACTGATAAGAACGTATTTCCCTTCAGCTGTCAGTTTTTCCTATGGTGCTTTAGAGAGAAAGGTCTCCTGTATTGATCTTCTTTGTTTTTTGAATTTGTGTGTCTTTTCATTTCTTCTATGAGTTAATTTCTGAACAGCTAAAAATGGACTAAGTCATCACTTTCTTTTGAATACAATAAGTTTTGCTTTTGCAAACATTTCGCTGCTTTTACTAGTGTTCATCCAGAATAAGGCCTAAAGCTGTAAGTAGAAAGAACCTGCACTGGATTTGGAGTGATTTGCCTCTGGCACTGTAACGAACTCCCTGAGGAATGAGAAGACTGAGGGTGATAAAAGGGAAATAAGTGAATTATAGATGATTGTGCTTTGCATCTCCTAATGAAGAACTGATAGAGATATCATATGAGTGAAGAATTAAGTAGGAGCACAGCTGAGAGCACTTCATGGGACGCCATGGGCGATACACACTACAAGACTAGAGAATATCAAACTCCCCTCGCTTCTGCCTGTCCGGGAGGATTCCTTTGCTGAAGATTCAGCTTGTTCTAGCTTACATGCAAAGTTTCTGAGGAGTCCTAGAACTTCTTTAGTTACCTAATGCCTCTGTGAACTAGAAAGATTTGGTTTTTCTACCTCCTTCAAACCTGTTTTTCATCTCTGTAGTTTAGCTCACCTCTCATTGTATTCTGCGTTTCTCAAGAGGAGTTGGAAATTCGATCTTCTAACTCAAGTTAGATGGTCAGGCTCATTGTTGTGTTCCAAAACAAAGAGAAACTGTGAGTGATCACTTATAAACTCAACTGTCCCTTGCACCTGCTGCTTAGAAAAAGAAAGCAAATAAATTGTTCTAATAAATTGAATGCAGCAATTTAATTTGTTCTGCTGGTCCTACTTCTATGAGAAAGATGTAACTTATATGTATATCATAAGCAGACTCTTTTCTTACTACCCTCAAATAATAAAAATTTTTAAAATTCCTTTTAATTTTCAAAGCAAAGCAGTTCTAAATTGAAAGGAAACAAAAGAAATATAAGGAAATGTGCAATAGGGTTTGCTGACACATGCATGTGTATTATATCCTTGTCCCCAAACTCATCAACTCAGGATTTAAATGGCATGTGTATTTGATCCAGGCCCACAAGTATGGGCTTTGCAAGTGATCTAAAAATCCATGCTATTTAATAATGGCACAAGAGTATTATGCATCTTGTGATGGCAGAAATATAAAATGATAACGCTTATGCCAAATGTGCCACAAAAACTAACATTTTTCAAAATCCTATTGAAAAGCTTATAAAATTCAGTGTAATTTATCCTTCTAATATTTTGGAACTTTGTTGTAATTTCCATGTTCCCCTACTTCAACCTATTCAAAGGCATAAATTCTCCTCGTTTACAGCTTGAACTGTAGTTTAGCTTTTTTTTTTCTGTCTTTTTAGGAAAAGAAACGACAATGTTCTCTGTCATCTAATCTAATAACTTTCGTGTTTGCACTGGTGCAATGAGATTGTTTGCCTAATATGACACATGAACGAGTTTCAAAGCTCGTTGTAAGACCTTTGTTTTTTTCTTTTCATGTCCTCTTTCTTCTGTATTCTTCAGATCAGAGAATTTAACTATGAAAGCCCTTCTACTTTTCGAGTCACCTGCTGTGACAGATAACCCAGTCATATAAATTATTTCACCAACAAATTGAAGTTTATTATTAAATTTAAGTTTATGATTAAAGTAATTTTTGCATCCCCTTCGTCCTTCCTTTCTTCCTTCTGATTTATATTCTTTCACTACATCACTGTCACTGAGATACTTCTGGAATATTTTTACTAATCTTTAATTTCTAGAGTAAATAATAATCTTAATAATAAATTTATTAAAAACATTAATTTATTCAATAGCAAATTTCTAATATTTTCCTTCTACCGACGTTTTCCACTTATTCCTAGTGTTTATTTACCAGGTGATTACAGTCCTTCATCTTCTTTCTTCTTTGCCCATTTTTGCTTGCCAAATTGCTTTTTTTGTCCTTCTCACCCTCCTCTCCTTGTGGCTCTGATGCATACAAGATTCATTTTTCAAGATTACATGAATCTGATTAACAACTGATCATGGCTTCAGAAAACACAATTCAGATTAAACCAACAGGAATCTACCTCTAACGATGATTCATTTACCATAAATTGTCAACAATATCCAGCAGAGGTAAGTCTGAATGGTCCAGTTCTAAGGGTGGGGCTAGGATTTTTTTTTTTTCTTTTTTTTGGCTTGTGAGAGAAACAAAGAATTATTGAAAAAATTATGTTCTCCTCTTTATCCTTTATGGGATAAAATTATATAAAGTGAAACAGTGAATCAATTCTATGAGGCAGCAGAGTAAAGCTAAGCTATTAGTTATGGAAAGTGCTTTGAAATCTTCCACCAAGGCCTTATTAAATCACGAGTAACTGCAAGAGGTAAGCATTGGGTACTTCCTCTCACTGTGAGGTCAGTAGAAGTTAGTCATCTGTTTAAATTCATCTGTCCTCTGTCCATGGAGGCAAAATAATTAAAAGCATTAGGAAAATTTGAAATGTTTCATTTGTCTATGAGAAAAACTTTTGAATTTGTTAAGATTCTACCATCCGTATCTTAACAAGTCTCATTCTTAAAAAGTCTTTTTAAGAATAAGCCCTATGTTGTCTCCTTTTTCCTGCGATTCTGGAGGAGCCCTCTTCAGGCATTCCCCTTCATTTGAGTGGAGCATGATAAGCTAATGCATTATTTGAAATAAGTAGATAGATGTCTTGTCCTACTTGAGGACTACTAGTGCTATTCCCTTTTAATACTAATGTTTACTGTTTCAAGTGCTGCTGAGTCAGTAAAGTGAATGGCTCACTGACTTTTTCACAATATCTTTTAATTTTGTTTGCCTTAGATGTATCTACTTGAAGGTGTTTAGTAAATGAAAACCAAACAAAACCCTGAGATTCAAAGTAATATATATGTCAGAAATGTCAGCTGACTGAACAGTTTCTGAACAAATGGAAGAGAGGCCAGTGCCATAATCCTTAATACACCCCTGTGGCATTTACTGGCACCAACTTGAATGGCACTTCAGAATGAAAGGTTGAATTAATAGCTGTTACTTAGCCCAAGCAAAGCTTATAGCATAGACTCCTCTGTTAGAAGATTGAAATATGAAGGGAAAAAAGCAATCAACTGGCTGCCACAAAGGGCTGAACCTTTTACAGTCAGGATATGGTTTGACATGGATTCTTTAACTAGTTCCATTGCTGCCATTTACGGCTGCCCTGCCCCTGTTGCTTCCACTGATACAATTATCTGTGGGGAAGGATTGGGGAAAAAATTACTTTCTGTTTCACTTTTTTCTTTCTCTCCAACTTTTTTTTTATTCAGATCAGTTCCTTCACCTGGCATTTCTGGAGCTCCCCAAAATTCCTACCAACACAGCTGGTGCTACAAAGGGAAAGCCATGTGCAGGATTTGGAGGCTCCTTGCCACTTGAAATGTGCCCAGGAGAATCCATGTCAGGTCACAGCCTTATTTATAACCAAGGTAGGAAAAGTAGCTATAAATAATAAATAAAATAAAATTTTAAAAGAAAAACAAAGTAATACATTTCTGAGTTACTTAAATTAACCCATAAGCTTTGGAAAATTAAATACCTTGCACATACGATGTACAGGGGACAAAAATCAATTTGTAGTCATTTTATGCACTGTTACTTTAACATGCTAACCAAGTTTTAAAAAAAAAAAAATTAAAATCCATATAAATTAATCTTTATTTTTTATGCCTGTTTAAATGACAAGGGTTCCTGAAAATAAAACTCTTAGAAAGTTCCTCTGATTTAATTGTCCTTAAACATAAACTTAGGAACTTGACTTTAATCATCCTTTTTTGAAAATTATGACTTATGCCTTAAAAATTTGCATTATCATTTGTTGATTTAGTCCTCTTTTCTAACTTTTCAATGTTGTTCTTTTACAGTATAAATGATAGAAAGGTATGGTACCCTATGAAGAAGTCTGGACATACAAGCTCTGACTGTAATAAGAATTAGAAGGATGATTTCCTATATACTTTGCATTTTAGAAGACTGTAAGCCATAATATACATCAATAAAATTTGATGCAATTGTTCCTTTAAAACTAGAATCACAGAATTCTAAGTTTATTGTGTACCTTTGTCAAGCAAGTTTGCTTAACAAAATAAAAGTTGTTAAACTACAATTCAACCTGACAGAAAAAGTAGTAAGCATAAAGTGCTCAGTGATATAGAGCAGATCCACATCTTTATATTATGTAACATAATTTTGAATTCACAATGTGCTAAAAGTTGATAAAGTTGTATTGTAAATGTTAAAATACCCAAAATATAGTTGGAGAGAAATCAAACAATGTTTTATGCAGTAAACAATCAGTTCTTTATTTGAGTGCCAGTTTATTAAGTGTCAAGAGGCATCTCATGTCTAACTTGTAATTATGTGGAAAAAAAAATACTCCCATCACCTGGTTGCCTCTTATTTTTGCATCATTCAGTTAGGAAGGTATTCACAAAATACCTGTCTGGAAGATGTGTACATGGGTTATGAAGTAACTAATAAAAAACCAGTAACATCTTAAGTTTCTATAATATAGAATGTTAATATGACTATCTTATATATATTATATGTATAATAGTATAATATTGACTGTCATGTGTGATATAAAGCAATCTACACTTGCAGAGCAAAAGAATAAATGTTTTAATTTGGAACTGGATTTCACTTGATGGGACTCCGAGCAGTCTGTCTAGTGGAAGATGTCCCTGGTTATTGCAGGGGCATTGGACTAAATGACCTTCAAAGGTCTTTTCCAACTCAAAGTACTCTATGATTCAAAGTACTCAAGATCCAAAGCCTTAAAGTGCTTTGGGTACCTCTAGAGTACTCTGCCACAGAACAAACCTAAGAAATTGAAAATATGAGATTTGAGCTAATTTAAGGGGTGTAGTGAGGTACCTTCACACAGCGTGGAAGTCTTTTAGCTGTTCCTTCAAGGAAATTATTCAAGGACTGTATTCCATTGTTGATGAAGATTTGATAATTGTTTAGATGTTATATGCTTGAAAGCTCAGTTAGTGCCCACATTTTCAAAGCCTCTGGTAACATCTTACACTTGTAAGTTTCTGCGTTTCATTCTTATTCTAGGGTTATTTTAGAAACCCCTAATTGCTGTGAAGATCTATTTTTTACAGAAATTTATAAAAATTATTATAACAAGAGGTATAATGATAGCAGAAAATTCAGCTAGAGCTAGATTGAGTTAGGTAGTGTTCAACCTAGTTGTTGCAGTGAAAAAAGCCAGTTTCACCTCCAGGCAGGCCAAGATCAGTCTGGGCAATTTTTACTCCTGATGCCCTGAAGAGTTAACTTAGACACTGTGGATAGCAGTACTATGTTTTCAGGGCTACATTAGCTCCAAATGGTTTACAATTCACCTACCTGTGAAAATAGTAGGTATTTTGTGCAGGACAATCTAAGACAATCTGGAAGAAATAAAGTTTTCCTGATTTTTAGTTAGGATTACTCTAGATGTTTGCAGCCCAACCAAATGACAGTGAATCCCACAGTCTTTATTGAATGCATATACAATATTGTCAGTTGCAGTGCAAGGAAGGAAGGTCAAACACTTGATCTAACATGATCTGCTATGGTTCCAGGGCTACCATGTAGTTATTACCAACAAATTTTGTGCAAGATCCTAGTCCTAGCACAAGCCATGCACACGTGGAAAGAGCAGCTGGAGAACCTTGCATCCATGGGGCAGGTGAGGTGCTTAAAGTGACTCCCTGCTCTGTGGCTTCAGCACTGGCTCCACTGGCAGTGAAACCGTTCTGAGCATGTCAGTGGTGCCCTCGGGTGCATGGTGCAGGACTGAGAGCATGGACACAAGCGAATTTCTCCAAACAGACCTCTCTCACACACTAGATGTATAATGTAGGTGTACCCATTTTCGCCTCTGGATTTTGTGTTGGGCATTATTCTATCAGAATAAAATGATTTCTGCTTTCCTTGGTCCTCATGCTGTGAAAAAACCAGCATTTTCAGAGGAGTTTTTTCCCCATAAAAGGATCAATGCTGGGTCCAATTCTATTCAAAATCCTTGTAAAATATCTGGATTACAGGACTGTATGCCTCCTCAAAAAGCCTGCAAGCAGCATCAGATTGGGGGGAGAGGCAGGCACACTGCAAAGACAAGCCACTGCATGGAAACACTGCAATGGGCTAGAAGCTTGGACTAGAAATACTTGTATGAGGTTTAACAATGGTAAATGAAAAGTACTGCACAGGAGAATAGTCCCCAAAAGAAATACAGGTTGAGGTATAGTTCTGCTGAAGTGCCTCAGTGGACAGGAAAATGAATATTGGTTAGCAGTGTGGTAGGGCAGCAAGGAAGGCAAACCTGTGCTGCATCTGTAAGATAAAATCCAGCAGATAAAGGTGTGTGGTTAGTCCACTCTACTTGGAACTTCATAGGCAACACCTGGAATAATGTGTCTAGCTGTAGGTTCCCCCAGTTCAAATAAGGAGAAAAATTGCAATATTGAAAAGGGCCCAGTGGAGGCCCACCACTCTGATGATTAGAGGACTGGAGAACTTGATGCATGAAAATATTGAAGAAAACGGCTTCATTCATTACGAGAGGAGGTTGCTAATGGACATGCGTGAGTCTAATCACTGTCTTCCAACACCTAGAACATCATTACTACAAAGATGGGGATATTTCCTTTGCAATAATGTGTGGTGGCAAGACTACATGCATGAGTTTCTTCAAGGGAAAATCCCTTTTGGATATAAGAAATATAATCATTTCTGTAGGAATAACAAAATCTTACAATAAATTGCCCAGAGGAATGGTTCAATTTCTTTGCTGGAAATATTCAAGACAGTTTTGACAGAGCCATGAATAGTCTAATTTAATGCCTCCTTTCAACAGAAAGGTGAACATCTGATCCCAGAGCTCCCTTCTAACCTGGACTTTTCTATGATTATGTCATTTTTCTATGAAATTTCTTGTATATATATTCCAGCTGAAGGTGATTTGAAATACGGGGTCTGAAGGAACATTGGTACTAGAGCTGTATGACTGCAAGAAGCTTTAAAGATTCAAAGAAAGAAGTCCGACAGAAGGAATAAAAAAAAGACATCCCTTCAAAGAAGCCATCTAGAATCACTACATCCAAAGTCTACAGAGGTTAATAAGAGTCTTTTCTGTGACTACAATAGGCTTTGGTTTTCTCTTTAAGTGTCCTGGCTTATTCTATGCTTTTTTTTTTCCTCTTTTTTCCCCCTCCACACTCTTTTTTCTTGTGGAAGTCTTGTCTAAGAATGTCTAGCATTGTCCATATTCTGTCTGCACACTGGACTGGGATTTTTTTCATTTCATACATCATTTGCACTTGCTGCTGTGATTCCAGGAAAAAAAAGGGCGTTAATCTTTACTGCTCCGGAGGGAAAAAAAAAAAAGAAGGAAAAAAAGACAAGTATTATCACAGAATTGAGGAACATTAGCTATGTGCTTTAGTAACAGAACATATGTTGTATAAAAGATGACTTCTATCCTAATTTTAATGAACAAATGTAGATATTTTAACATAATTTTGAAATTATATCTGAAAAACCAGAGAACATGTCAATATAACTATGCATGATAATATATTAGCAAGTGTGACTAGTTCTAATTTAATAGGCACTAATAAAAATGCCACAAGCCAAAGAATTTGAATTTGTAAGGAGCTCTGTGTTAAAAGAAATGGAAAGAGGGAAGGGAAATTCTTTTAAAACACTCTGCTTTAAAGACCAACAAAAGGCTCTTCCTGTTCAGTGAAGCTGTCTGTGAATGTAAGGATAGCTTGAGTCTCTGTCTAGCATGTTAATCAAAAGACCATCTTTAGGAATAATAAGATACTTTTTTTAGCATGTACAGCAGATTACCCATTCAATAGTTCAGTGCTATCATCAATGTACAATTTACTAAGGAGATACAAAATTTGGGCTATCTGTTTAGGGGATCTGGATATGTAATTTCTAAATATGCAGAAGACCCTAAAATCAACAGATTGGGATTCATTTAATAACTTTTTACTTGCCGCAAATCTAGTGACAAATACCTATCTAGGCTTCATTGGTATTTAGGAGCAAGAGACAAGCACATCTAACCTTTCTCTGATATATATCCCAGACAGGTGTCTTAATTGACCACAGAGGCATCCTAAGTACCTAACACTTTAAAAGTCTAATATTAGTTGCAATCAATTCTGTCCTGAAGGTAAACTGGATGTGTTAAACGTACAAAAAAGTGAAATGGTAGAAACAAATGTTTTTGAGCCTTACACAAAGTCACTAAAGAAACAGAGAATATTTTCATTGACCTCAAATTATTTAAATGTAACTGTTAAATACACCCACTTACAGAAAGGTGATGGTATGGTGCTAGAGGTAGAATATTTTCTTTTACAATATACTTCTGATAGTACAAGAGAGTAGGGGGTTAGTTTCCTCTTGCCTTCACATTCTGCAGATTTTTGTAGGAAAAAGAAATCAATCTTTTGGTATGAAAGTTATTGTATTTTTTATTTCTTTAAAATACAAAATGAAAAAACATAATTTTGAGATTGGATAATTTTCCATAAGACTGATTTCCTTAGTAAAAGTTCTGTAGTTTTTCTAGTTAATACAGAATCAGCCTTTAGTGCAGAAAACATACGAGTACTTGAATAAAGACACAAAAATGTATCAGTGCACACCCATAGAAAATCAAGTAAAAATGTGCAGATTTGGACATTTGATGGGTGGTTTCCTTTCATACATGACTGTCGCGGGTTTAGGCTGATT
>VZTA01017542.1:289765-316999 GCA_013398855.1 Mohoua ochrocephala | reverse complement strand
ACTCATTTCAAAAATAGCCTTATGGACACCTGGGCCAATTCTTTCTGGGGCTCCATGTCTCCACAGAACTTGCTTTTCAGGTTCCAAGATGGTGTTCTGGGCAGTGGCGTGAGGCATGGGGTACGTCTCCAGCCACCCAGTGGTTGTTTCCACCATTGTCGTTAGGGTGTAGCACTTGCCTTTGCGGGTTTGTGGCAGTGTGATGCAATCAATCTGCCAGGCCTTCCCATACTTATATTTTGACCATCGCCCACCATACCACAGGGGCTTTACCAGTTTGGCCCTGCTTGATTGCAGCATGTTTCACAGTCATGGATAACCTGGGATATATAGTGTCCATGGTTAAGTCCACCCCTCAGTGATGGGGCCCATCGGTATGTTGCATCTCTTCCCTGATATCTTGAGGAGTCATGAGCCCACTGAGCCAGAAATAGCTCAGTCTTATGTTGCCAGTCCAGACCCATCTGAGACACTTCAATCTTGGCAGCCCAATCCACCTGTCCATTGTTGTGATGTTCCTCAGTAGCCCAACTCTTGGGTATGTGTGCATCCACATGACGGACTTTCACCGTCAACTTCTCTATTTGGACACAATGCCTTGCCACACTTTGGCAGCCTGTATGGGTTTCTCTTTGTGCTGCCAGTTGGCCCTTTTCCATTGTGTCAGCCACCCTCACAGAGCATTTGCTATCATCCATGAGTCAGTGTAGAGGTAGAGTGTTGGCTGTTTCTCTTGTTCAATGATATCCAAAGTCAGCTGGGTGGCTCTCAGCTCTGCAATCTGACTGGATCCTCCTTGTCTCCCAATAGCTTCTGCACCTTGCTGTGTAGGACTTCGTACAGCAGCTTTCCATTTCTGGTGTATCTCTGTGATACGACAGGAACCGTCTGTGAAGAGAGCATATCATTTTTCATTCTCAGGTAGTTGATTACATGGTGAGGCCTCCTCAGCATGTGTCACCTTCTCTTCCTCTTCTGAAAATAATCTGCAGTTTTCACCTTCAGGCCAGTTTATGATTTCCAAGATCCCAGGGCCATTTGGATTTCCTATTCGAGCTTGCTGTGTGATCAGAGCAATTGACTTGCTCCATGTGGCATCAGCGACAGGATGTCTGAAAGGGCCTTTCCCTTTGAACATCCAACCCTGCACTGGCATTTGGGGTGCCAGAAAGAGTTGCGCTTTGGTGCCAGTCATTTCTGAGGCAGCTCGAACCCCTTCATCAGTTGCTAAAATCTCTTTTTCAGTTGGAGTGTAACAGGCCTCAGATCCTTTGTATCCCCGACTCCAGAATCAAAGTGATTGTCCTCATGTCTCTCCAGGTACGTTTTGCCAGAGACTCCAGGAAGGACCATTCTCCTTGTCTACATTTTTTTGCATTCTGTCCTGTCCTGACTGGCCCAAGGGCTACTGCATGAACAATCTCCTGTTTAATTTGTTCCAAAGCTTGTTGTTGTTCAGGACCCTACCTGAAATCATTATTCTTCCAGGTCACATGATGGAGAAGTCTTACCATCTGACTGTAATCTGGAATATGCATTCTCCAAGAACCTACAGTGCCTAGGAAAGCCTGTGTGTCCTTCTTGCTGGTTGGTGGGGACATAGCTGCTATTTTGTTGATCACATCCACTGGAATCTGACTACATCCATCTTGCCATTTTATTCCTAAAAACTGAATTTCCTGAGCAGGTCCCGTGACTTTACTTTGTTTTACTGCAAAACCAGCCTTCAGAAGGATTAGAATTATCTTCTCCCCTTTCTCAAAAACTTCCTCTGCCACCCGACTGGTGTGCAGTGTTGCCCCATATGATGATATCATCAATGTACTGCAAGTGTTCTGGAACCTTGCCCTTTTCCAGTGCAGTTTGAATCAGTCCATGGCAAATGGTGGGACTGTGCTTCCATCCCTGGGGCAGTCAATTCCAGATGTACTGGATGCCCTTCCAGGTGAAAGCAAACTGCGGCCTGCACTCTGGTGCCAGAGGAATGGGGAAAAATGCATTCGCAGTATCAGTGGTGGCACCATTTTGCTGCCTTGGACTTCATACTGAAGCTCCATCATGTCCAGCACAGCAGCACTCAGTGTGCTTCATTCAGTGTGACTTCATTCAGTCCACTGTCA
Source organism: Mohoua ochrocephala (assembly GCA_013398855.1). Classification (NCBI taxonomy): domain Eukaryota; kingdom Metazoa; phylum Chordata; class Aves; order Passeriformes; family Acanthizidae; genus Mohoua; species Mohoua ochrocephala. Next base: position 314,879 of record VZTA01017542.1, on the reverse strand, counting down.
GTCTCCACTCTCTACTTGACTAGCCATTAGGGCCAGGGCTATTAGAGGGTAAGCGAGTTTGACTGCTCCCTGACTCTCCAGGTCACAGCTCATCCCACGGATGGCGGTCCCGCAGTCCCGGTTGGTGAGGTATTGCTGATGTTGCACTGTTGCTGTGGCAATTGGTACCTGTCGTTCCTTGACCCTCAGCAGTCCCACAGCAGAAGAGTGCTCTGACAGGCCAGGCAAGGCATTCAGCTATCTAATTTCCTTTGTCTACCCAGCAGTTCTCCCAAAGCCCAGTGATGGGCCCTTGAAATACACTCTCCTGAGGTAATCTGTGCCAAGGATGCCTGAAGGCCTCTGGGCCAGTAACAATCAAGCACCTTTTGGGGACGAGGGTGCTGGCTGTGAGGAGAGTGCCCAAGACACTGGCACAGGGATGAAGCTGCTGTGGTTTGGAATTGTCAAGTTGTGGGAGGGGCGATGGGATGTGGGCGGAACCAGGGTCCCACAGGACCTCTCAGCTTCAGCATGGGCATCTGTGCTGGTTTTAACACCAGCAGGAAACTAAACTTCAAATAGGCCCACCCGTTCTGGTAAGAGATGGACAAAAAGCCAAAAACTGTAGGTTGAGATAACAATTTACTAAAAGCACAAAGCAATGGAATAAGACATGCACAATACCAATGGCAGTATTAATAGCAAAAATATACAAAAAGAGAAGGTGTTTCACCCACAGAAAGGTGTTCACCACTGGGAACAAAAAAAGATGGCAGATGCTTCTCATATATTGTGTCCGCATGACTTCACCAGACAAAGGCAATATGGTGAGCATTGCCACACACTGCCCATGTGGTCATCAGGAACCAAGGCAAGATGTCAGGGAAACTCCTGTGGCTAACATTTCCTGCCTCTCCAGCCTGAAATAACGAAAAACAGTTACAAAACAAACCCCCTGGAAGCTAGGTCATCCAAGTAGGGGTTGCATTGCCACCCTGCTGAGCTCAGTTTTTCATGGGTGCCTCTGGTGCTGCCTCTAACACTCTTCAGCATTGTGGAGTCGCCCCTGCCAGTCCTCTGCTGTGGCAGCCTCCCTGCCAGTGCTGTCAGTTCAGCACTACAGTCAATTCGTGTTTCCTACGCTGTCCGTTTCAGCACTATGGTCTGTGGCTGCACTCTGGAGGAAAAAAGGGAGAGGGCACCAGCGAGGTGTCAGAGGGACTGACTCCATAGGGGTTGATGCTGACACTTTCACAGAAGGAGGAAAAAATGGCCAGCTTCCAGTAAGGGTGCCCACGTTTTCCTGCCGGAACTATCGATGTACATGATGTACATGACACAGAGTAACAATCTGGTCACACCCACAGAGCGCTAAAACTCCACTCCCTCTCTGTAAGCAGGAAAACCACCTTGCTGGTGATGGGCAGCCATCGTGTGCCATCACTGCCTAAACTGGGTGTGGCCAGAGCTGGGTAGGGTGGGTGAAGTTGCCAAAATTTGGGAGATCCAACCCTGCTATCTGGACGGAGGGGACCCCAAAATAATGAGATGTGGGGAAAGACCTGGGAGCTTAATCATTGGCGCAGCAGGAAGGAAAAAGCCATAGTCTCCTGATACAATCCAGTTGAAGCTGAAAACCAGTGGAACAATGGGAGATGAGTGGATGCAGCCATTGACCCATTGGTTCACCGTCTCCACTTGTGGGTTGCACTGTCTCAGTACAACAACCAGAGGATCCAGTCAGCCAGAGGATACCAAAACCCACCAGCATGCAGTTGTTGAAGGTGCCAGTATTGAATTTGCATCACTGGGGATGGATGGAATGATGAAGGATACAGTTCTGAGACGCTGGTCTAGAATCAAACTGCAAAAATTTGGTGTAGTTTTGGTTTGGAGTGGGTTGGAAAGTGAGGGGAGGATGAGGATGGGCAGTGTGAAGGCAGCAGCAGTGGTGAAACTGAAGGAGAAAGGAGAAAACAAGCAGGTGGACAACTTCCAGCCCCACATCAACAGGGCTGCAGAGGGCAAATTCCAGTGTTGGCAATGGGTGCCCAGCATGGGTTTCTCCTCTGGGGGGTTCCCACCAGAGCCCCCCATCACCCAACACAAGGGTAGGAAGATGCTGTTACCCTATGTTGAGCTCTTCTCCAGGGGCCCCCAATTCAACCACCAGCCAGTGATGATGGAAGTCACCCCATGTTTCAATCTGGGGGGACTCAGGGGTGAGGGGACCCTTAAATTGCAGCTGCATAAGCTGGCACTGAGCCCCCAACTCTGTGGTGAGCAATGAACCCTCCGCCAAGCATGGGGACCTTTGGCAATCCCCTAAAATGGTGATAGAGTGGTGGAGTATCACTTACTGCTCCAAACCCTCTTTAACTCCCTTACCCCCCCAATCCATCTTTTTGGGGGGGTGTTCAATGATTTTGTGCATACTTTCCGTGTGTTACTATCAGGCGGGAGAGGTGTTTAATAACTCCTTGCACTTGGCTTGGCTGAAATGAATGTTAACCTCCCAAAAAAGTCATGAGAATATCTATGAGGTCAGGGCATGGGGTTTGGGAGGCCAAGGACAGGTTTTCTGGGGCTGGCAATAAGCGGGGAAGAGGGAGCTAGGCTGTGTTTTAGGGAAATAGAAGTGAATTTCAAGGAGCTAGGGCTGAGTTTGAGGGGCCTGGGGTGGGTTATGTTGGGCTGGAGATTTGGGGGCTGGGGATGTATCATGGGGGGCTCAGATGGGTTTGGGAGACTAGGGAGAGGTTTTGGGGACCATGGATGGGTTTTGGGGAATTAGGGATAGATCTTGGGGGGCTTGGATGGGTTTTGGGGGACAGGGAACTGGGTTTAGAGGACTAGACATTGGTTTTGGGTGGCTGTGTATGGGTCATGGAGGACTTGGATAGGTTTTGGTGGACCAGGGAAAGGGGTTAGGGGGTTGAAAATGGGTTTTCAGAGGGCTGAGATCCATTTTGGGGGGACCAGGGATGTGTTCTTGGGTTTGTGGATGGATTTGGGGAGAGCAGGGCTGGATTTGAGGGGGCCAGTGTTGGGTTTCTGGGGGTTCCTCCACCCAGGCTGCTTCTGTTGTGACATCATGTGTTGTCATGGTGATGTTGGAACCTACAGTGTTGTGAGGCTGGGTTGGGACAGTTAGGTGTCTCCAGTCCCCACTGGGTGCTGAGCTGGAGGATCCTGAGCCCCTGGTGAGGAGCCAACCCACCATGGTGATGCTGGTGGTAGGTGCCAAGTGCTATGACATAATGGCCATGGTGGGGAAGGGGACCTTTGGACAGGTGATCCAAGGGCAGTGCAGGAGCACTGGGGAGATGGTGGCCATCAAGATCCTGAAGAACTGTGATCACGATGGCCAAATAGTGAAGAATGAACTGAGGCTGCTGCAGGCCTTGCGGGAGGGGGACACAATGGACTCTCACATCATCCATTTCCTCGAGTCCTTCAGTGACACGGTCTGGACCTACTTGGTCTTCGAGCTGCTGCAGCAAAACCTCTTTGACTTCCAAAAGCAGAACAACTTCTCACCACTGCCTGTCCGGCACATCCGTACCATCACGGCACAGGTGCTGGTGGCGTTGGTCAAGCTGAAGGAGCTCTCCATCATCCATGCTGACCTTAAGCCAGAGAACATCATGCTGGTGGACCATGCACGCTATCCATTCCGCATCAAGCTTGTTGACTTTGGCTCGGCTATCCTCCTCCCTGAGGTCTGCCATGTCCAGGAGCCCTACATCCAAACCCGCTTCTACCGGGCACCGGAGATCTTGCTGGGGTTGCCCTTCTGTGAGAAGGTGGATGTCTGGTCTTTGGGCTGCGTGATGGCTGAGCTTCACTTGGGTTGGCCACTCTACCCTGGCAATGACGAATACGACCAGGTATGCTACATCTGCTCCACCTTGGGGCTACCCCGGGGTGAGCTGCTCTGCGCTGCCCAGAAGACACAGTCCTTCTTCCAACGTGTGCCAGGTTCCACTGGTACCTGGCAGCTTAAACCACCAGGGAAGGTGATGGCAAAGACGATGGAAAGGAGGGAGCATATCTTTTCCTCACTGGATCAGTTGGCGGTGGTGAATGTCTGCCCGATGCCTGATCCTGACCAGGAGGAGCTGGCCAAGCGCTGTGATCTGTACAGGATGGTGGAGCTGGTCAAGAGGATGCTCACTTGGGACTCGCATGAGCGAATCACACCCAGTGCTGCCCTTCAGCATCCCTTCATCTCCATGCAGGAGGTGAAGGCCAGCTTTGAGGCCACCCAGTACTACCAGCTCAGTCAGGAAGACCTGAGGGCATCCTGTAAGGATTCCAGCATAGCCGAGATCTTCCCTGGCACGGAGAAAGGTGCCTTCATCCCTGCCATCCAGGGAGGCATCCAGAAGGCCACTGTCCAGATGGATGGGCTCAGCCTGGCTGAGCTGGTTGGGGACACCGGTGACAAGCGCCAGCAGGACATCTGCCAAGCCCCCAGCCCCACCCACTGTGGAAGCCAGTACTGTCAGCATCACTGGTGTCCCCAGACAGAGCCCACTGAGGGTCACTTGACTGTGCTGGGGTCTCCCATCAGAATGAAACGGTACAGCCACCATAATGGCAGCCCAATCGTTGGTGGCATCATGGAACAGAACCTGCCTGGAAGATGCTACAGCTCATCCCGTGCCAAGGTACAGGGAGGGGGTTGCTGGGCACAGGCACTCTGGGACAAAGGGTGCTTGGAATCCCTTACATACTTGGGTTTCCTGGTGCCCAATGTCCCCAGGTGCCTGAGGTCCCCACAAAGAAGGAGGTAACACTCAACCCCTCCCCATGCTTTCCCCCCTGTTCCCCACCACAGAAAGCTCTGATGATGTGGCGCAACCCCAGGCCTCCAGGGATTTGGAGAATGGGCTCTGGAGGCTGGGCTGGGATGCCCCTGAAGTACTCAGCACTCTCCTCCTACCACAGAGCCAGTGGCACCCCCAGCACCACTGAGACCCCACAGCAACCCTTGCATACACTCCAGCAGCTCAGAGCTTGCAAGAGACCTTCTTCTTCCTCACCCTCAAGCACCCCAGCTGCCAAAACCCAGCGCCTTGCTGGTGGAGACCACAGCCAGGGCTGCAACAGGACATACTGTGCCCGATGCTACCGGCTCTGTTTCTCGCATTGATCCCCCAATAAATAGTTTTGCAAAAAACTGAGCATTTCAACTGATATTTGCCAGGGGAGTTTGGTACTGCCAAGACTTGGGGGGTGTCCCAGCTTCTCACCCGGGGCTGGCACAGCACTTGGCAAAGGCCCAGCATTTTCCACCATTGCAGCATGGAGGACCACCCCCCCCGCCCCACCCCCCCGCCCCGCGNGCTCAATAACAACATAAACTCCAGAAAACTTGGGTTTTCTGTTTTTTTCCCTGTAGCAGGGCATCTCACACCCCACAAAAGCTTACCTGTAGCTTGTTAACTGGTCAGATAACTCAAACAGGACAAGCTGTCTTGTATGAGTTATTTTGGTGCCATGGGGTTAACATTAGTCTGGCATCTCCCAACTGCCAATAAACATCTTACTGTTGAAGTGAAATTTGGACAGATAAACTGGATTTCTGACTGACAGACACCTCACTTTATGAACTATAAAAGCTACACCAAACTTTCCCAAAGCAGAAATCTTCTGCACACTTTTCTGGAAATGTGTGGAGTTTCTCCCCAGAACAGGGACGCCTGCTTTGCAATTACTCCTCTGGAGGCTGAGTAAAAGAACTCTGTGTACATTATCATCATTTCAGTAGTAAGTTACATTTGACTCCTAATCAGTACTATTTCTTTTGCTAGCTTTAATATAGGTACCTTGATATCGTGCACTATTCTATGTAATCTACTATTAGTTCCTTTAATTTTATACTGTGTAGTAACTCACTCTGATTAAAATCTTTCATCTGTTATCTCCTGTCTGTTTAATAAATAACTCATTTTATAAATTGACCTAATGTGCCATCCTTAGAACTTGTGGGCCAGAGTAATTTCTTAAATTTAAGCTGGCAGGGCTTGTCTAAAGCTTCCACTCACCCTGTGACATTCCCCAAACCGGAGTGGGGGCAGCCAGATTCAGCACAGCCAGACCCACTGGTTCCTCAGTGGTCTATTCCTTGGCCTCGAATGGAGCCGCAGAGGCTCTCCCAGCACTTGGCATTGCCTGCTCACAAACTACCTGTGGCTGCTCTTGGGTGGTGCTGGTGGCATGGTGTGGCCAGCACCGGCTCCACTCATCCTCAGCTTCACCACCGAGCTTGCTGGCTGCACAAAGTAGTCCCAAGACCAGCTGGATATCCCTGCAAGGAGATTTGTGGGGAAGGATAAAACAACCCGAGAACTGCCCCAAAGCCACTGTCAGCAGCAGCTGGTGGTGACTCACCTAGAAGCACTGACCCCAACCAAAATCCGAAGCAGAGGCGACACAGGCATTCAGGACACTCCCCACCAATATCCCCACATAGCATCCTCAAATGGAGCAAGGACCTCCCCCCAATTACCCATGGGACCCCCAAAATGAGGGCAGGGAACCCTTCCAGCACACCTGAGGCCCCCTAAAAGAGTCCAAGACCCCCAGAACCCCCCCAATAGGACAGAAACACATGCCCCCCAGCACCCCTGGGATCTCCAAATGGGGTCTGGAACCCTCCCAAGCTAGGTTCTGAGCCCCCATCCACACTTTTACTCCAGCTCCCCAGCTCCCAATCATGCCATCATGCTTGTGCTGGTGGGGGGCAATTTTGGGGGTTCATCTCCCCCCAAACTCCCCTACTCTGTCACACTTGTAGGGCTTGTCCTGCTCCTCCAGAATGGTATCCACCATCTTCTTCATCCCCATCCTATGCCTGGGGGAGGTGGGGGTTCCCACCTGTCCCTCTCTGTTCCCCCGCAGGGTGTCACTTTGCCCTTGTTCTTGCAGCAGGGATTGTCATCATCCAGCTTGTCCCCTTCAGGGTCATGGGGGAAATTGGGTGGAGAGGGCTTCCTGAGGGGGTGGGGGCCAGGGATAGATGGATCAACAAACACCTCCTTCTCTCCATTGGGGTCATGGATGGACGGATGGATGGATGGATGGATGGATGGCCAGATGGATGGCAGAGATGGCCAGATGGACGGGAGTAGGACAGATGGGACAGAAGACAGATGGACAGACAGGGTGGCCTGGATGGATGGATGGATGGATGGATGGGCGGGCTAGATGGACAGACAACAGGGTCGGCCAGCCATGGGCCATATGGAGAGACAGACAGCAGAGATGGCCAGGCCAGGGGGACAGATGGCAGGGATTGTCCGGACAGATGGATGGAGGAACAGCCAGATGAAATAATGTTTGGTCTGGATGGCTGGAGAGATGGACAGCAGGGATAGCCATGATGAGGGATGGATGGACAGCTGGATGACTGGCTGGGGTGGTATTATGCCTTGGTCTGCTTGGAGGGTTTAGGGGAAGGTTGGTTGATTTACTCTGGGCAGTGTGTGGTAGAAACAACAAAATACTCAGGAAGTTCAAGAACAAGCTTTTGTTTGCAAACTTTAGAAAATTAAGGTAGAATAAGGTACTTAGCAAATTTTAAAATGCAGCCATTTTGGTTATTATCTATTGTAATGTGCAGAAAATCACGCAATGAAAAGCCAGTGTCCATAAAGGAGACAGAGAAGTCCTGCAGCTTTATTCAAGTAAAGGGAGAGAGTCCGCTGGGGCACACGCCCGCGGGGTTTTCTCTCTCTCTCTCGGTTTTGGAGGGCGCAGCCTCCTTTTATCCTAACTCCTGGCCGCATGTTGCCCTCTTCCTCTCCCCACTGGCTGAGGTACTAGGAAGGTACAGCCTTCCCAAACCACCTGCTGCATATTCCCCCCTTAAACATGTCATTTCGGCCCAAAGTTCAGAAAGTCAGGCTTGTGCAGATCCATTGGTCTGTTTTAGGAGTCAAACTGTCTGGGTTCTGTAAAAAACCGACGGCTTGCAGTTGGTAGAGGCATTAAGACTCATTTCAAAGACATTAACACACATACCCTCACCCATGGAAATTGATTGTAAAGACATTAGCACACATCTTTCCTATCAGTAATATAAAACATAAAAATATTGTTAAAGAAAATGTATAAGGGAAAAGAAAGAGAAAGAAAGGATAAGAACAGAATGGTTATATAGTTACCACCCACCAGTGGGTCCAGGGACAAAACCTGGTTGTTGCAATTTTGATGTAAGTTGGTCAAAGTGATGTTCACAGCCTTGATCTGTCAGGGGTTGAAGAAGCCTGCAAAATGCAACGTTCAATAGGTTAATATGTGCTCAGGCTCAGTGGGAACACCCAGGTACCTCCCCTGGTGCAAGGAATTCTACACTGTATGATGTTACACTTCACATAGGGCACAATTGGTTTGAGTCTTTAACCATTAACATTCCAGTCTCTCACAGGTGGATGGCTGGACAGATGGAGAGAGGAGGGATGGCCAGGCCAGAGGGAAGGATGGACAGACGGATGGATGGGGGTAGGACAGACGGGAGAGTGGACAGATGGTAAGTTGCCTGGATGGATGGACAGACAGAAGGACAAAAGGACAGATGAATGGATGGGCAGATGGCTGAGTCCTGATGGACATCTGTGACAAGGGGTGTCCCTCAGGGGTCTTCAATGCTACGACCAGTGCTATTCAATATCTTCATCAATGACACAGCCAGTGGGATCGAGCGCACCCTCAGCACGTTGGCAGATGAGGCTGAGCTGAGCAGTGCGGGTGACACGCCTAGAGGACAGGGCTATCCAGATGGACTTGGACAGGCTCAATCAGTGGGCCCATAGGAACTTTATGAGGTTCAACAAGGCCAAATGCAGGTGCTCTGCATGGGTCAGGGATTGATACCCAGTATCAATCCAGGCTGTGGAATGAACAGGTTGAGAGCAGCCCTGCCAACAAGGATGTGGGATGCTGGTGAGAGGCTGGACATGAGCTGGCCATGTGCACTGGCAGCCCAGAAACTATGTCCTGGGCTGATCCCCACAGCATGGGCAGCAGGTGAGAGGGGGTTCTGCCCCTCTTCTTCACTCAGACAGGACACCACCTGCAGTGCTGCCTCCAGCTCTGGGTTCTCCAGCACAGGAAGGACATGGACCTGCTGTCCAGAGGCCATGGAACTGCTCTAAGGGCTGAAGCAGCTCTGCTCTGGAGACAGACTAAGAGCTGGGTATGTTCAGCCTGGACAAGAGAAGGCTCTGGGGAGACCTTAGAGCCCCTTCCAGTGCCTAAAGGGGCTCCAAAAGAACTGGAGAGGGACTTGGGACAAGCTGGGGTGACAGGAAAAGGGGGAATGGCATCATACTGATGCCTGGCAGGGTTAGATGGGACACTGGGAAGAAATTTTTCCCTGTGAGGGTGGTGAAGCACTGACATGGCTTGCCCAGAGAAGCTGTGGAGCTGAGAAAGTGTCACTTTTACCCAAGAGCATCCCTGGACCAGCCTTGGGACTTGATGCCAACTTGCCTCTCTGGCAGCCTGGAGAGCTGCCTTCTAATCAGCTCTACCAGCAGGACATTGCCGAGGTGTTACTCTGAGTTTTGCTCTTCTCCTTCAGGAACCATGTTCCACATCCAGAGACAAGCCTGTACCAGGAGGGGCTGTGATGGTTCCCACCAGCTGTTCAGGTCAGAGAGATGCAGGTAAGGCATCATGGAGGAGACACTGACTGACTGTCACTTCTCTTGCAGGAACAGGGTTTAACAGCAGGGCACAAGGGCCCATAAGATCAAAAAAATGAATCAAACACCAGCAAGAGAGGAGGAAAAGGTGCAGATCACCGGGATGGGACAGTGCTTTTAGGTAACATCTGCCAGAAGCACAATTACAGTGAAAAGCATTGGGAGGTCAGGGAGTGACTGAGAAGAGTGCCCAGCAGAGAGGAGAGCCCAGGGAGACGAGAGAAGACAGGAGGAGATGAAAATGATGGAACGTGGAAATTGAGGCCACCCATAGTGTGCAGGTCCTGGAGAGAGACACTGCTGGTTGAGCAGATGATGGGGAAGAGCAGTAATCTGGCTTGTACTGCAAGTTTTACATGACTTGCGAAGGTGTTTTTTGATGTCATATGTGCCTGAGAAGGTAAGAGGCCAAGCCACAAAGAACTGGTTTATGCAGATGCAATACATGTAGCTAAATAAATATAATCATTTCTCTCGGTAATTCTATACTAAAGTATCTTTCCCTTTCTCCTAGGCTGGTGAAGAAGTGACTTTTACATAGGTCACCAGAACACGATGGTGCCAAGAAAGATGTCTGCACTTGGGTGCTCATCTGGACCCTGTTCCTGCTCACATCCCCCACTCCCAACACCTTTCTCACTGGACTTGGTTTCTAGAGGGCACAGCAGTCCTGAGCACTAGCACTGGAGATGAAAGAGGATACTTCCCTCATTTTGCAGTGTTTCACAGCAGGCTTGGGAGCTGGGTGCTTTATACTTTCTGTGAGAAGAAATGCCTAAATGTTTGTCTTGGTTTTGCCTCAGAAACTGATTTCAGGTCTGGGATGGCTGAGAAATAGGCCAGAAGGTATATGAACTGCAGCTTGTGTGAGACACTACAGAATCCTCTTCAAGGTGAAGTGTTGTGTTTTTTAATCAAACTCTACTGCCCAAGTCTGCCAGGAAACAGGAGAGCGAGTGTATTCTGAACATCCTTTCACACTTGCTCCTACCAGGCACAGAGGAGTAAATATGTACTTTGGCAGAGAGATGTCTTGAGGCATCATTCATCTTGTACCACTGCCCACCCCTGGCCTGCAAAAGAAGGTATCTTCAGATGAACTGCAGGGGTTTTTAAAGCAAAACCACAGCTGGGACACATTGAAGGACATGATTCACCAACGCAAATCACCGAGTAGATTTTCACCTTCAGGAAGCAGTAACAGTGTCCTGCGTGACAGCAGAACCTTCATGTGCCAAGACTGTAACGAGGAATAGAACAGTGGTTCTCCAGCCCAAGACATGTATGAGCCAAGGCCCAAATATTCTGGATCTGCACAACCTAAAGAGAGACCAAGAAGACTCAAAAATTATCCTTACAACCGTTAGGAAATGCCCTGGGAAAACTGTGTCACCAAACACAGGCTGAAGGTGTAGAAATAGATCAGCTTGGTTCACCAAAAGCAGGTACTGCCATTTTGGCATTTCAGTGGCAGAAAAGTGTTCTGGGCCAGCCCAGTTCTGTACGAGCTGAGTCAGAGGCACTGGAGCCTCCTCTTGCCACAAGGAAAGGGCAAAGGACCAGCTACAGCACTGACTGTACTCAGACAGCTGCAGTCAGCCATTGTGTGCATACATAACAATTTCCAAATCAGGATTCTTCTCCAGGAAAGGTCTCTTTCCAAGCAGAAAAGTTGCAGTGCACTTGTTTACATACCTTGCTCATCTTTCTGCCAGAGAAGGCATGACTTCTCCCCAAGCACACTCAGTACATTGGAGGATGTCCTGTAAACTTCTCAAAGGCAGTGTTCAGCTGATCAAACCTTGAAAACAATCACAGACCTACCTAACTGTTGCAATCATGGAATTAGCGGAAAAGACCCTGAAGATCGGGGACCAATTGTTCTCCCACCACTGTCAAGGCCACTACTAAACCACCACCCCAAGTGCCACATCTACATGGCTTTTAAATCTTTTCAGGGATGGGGACTCCACCACTATCCTGGACAGCCTGTTCCAGGGCTGGATGAGCCTTTCCACAGAGATTCTTCCTGATGTCCAACCTGAACCTCCCTGCAACAACTTGAGGCCAGTCCCTCTTGTCCTGTCCCTTGTTCCCTGGAAGCAGAGCCCGACCCTCACATGGCTGCATCCTCCTGTCAGGGAGTTGTGGAGAGCGAGAAAGTCCCCTCGAGCCTCCTTTTCTCCAGGCTGAGCCCTCCCAGCTCCCTCTCAGCCACTCCTTGTGCTCCAGACCCTCCCCCAGTTCCATTCTCTTCTCTGGACATGCTTCAGCCCCGCAATGTCTTTCTCGTGGTGAAGCACCCAGAACTGACCCCAGGACCGGAGATGCCTCAGCACAGGAGGATAGTCACTGCCCTGGTTCCACTGGCCACCCTGTGGCTGGTACAGCCCACGTGCCTTTGGCTTCCTTGCCCATCTGGGCACAACTGGGCTCATGTTCAGCTGGCGTGTGCTCAGGTGGGCAGGGAGATGAACGGGCAGGCCTCCCCAGCCGGGCAGCGCTCTGCTCTGGGGACCCCGAGCTGCCCCCGCAGGATGGAGCTCCGGATACCCCAGACACAGTCTGGACACCTCACACACCGCCCAGACATGCCGGACACCGTCACGCCCACGTCCCGCCCGGCCCCGTCTCGCCTTCCGTCGCCGTTTCCACTTCCGCCGCCATTTCCGCTTCCTGCAGTGGCAGTCGCGATGTCGGCGCTGGCAGCGAATCCCAACAACCCCGTGGTTTTCTTCGATGTAACCATTGGCGGGCAGGTAGGGGTGCCCCAGGACGAGGAGCGGCCGCGCCCGGGGAGGGACTGCGGGGATAACTGGGGGTGTCGGAGTGTTGTGGGGATAAGAAGGCAGGGGGGGTGCCGGGTGTTCATCGTGGGGCGGTGCCAGGAGATGGATAGCGGGGCTGTGGGGTCCCAGGGCCCGTCGGGAAGGGCTCGCAGGGGAGAGGAGCCGGGCTGCGTCAGGAGGGGCCTGTAGGGCTGAGGGTGAATGAGGAGACAGGAGGATTTGTGGGAGTGCCCGGGATCGGGGCGGCAGATGTGTGTATGTGAGGGGACCTGGAAGACTCACCTGGCCCCCGTCTCCTCAGGAGGTCGGCCGCATGAAGATCGAGCTGTTCGCAGATGTCGTACCCAAAACAGCAGAGAACTTCAGGTAAGGAGCAGCTACCATTCCTGCAGCTCAGCGTGGTCTGGAACTGCAAAGGCTTTCTGGTGCAGGAATGGCTTTTGGTGGCAAAGTGATTAGGTGACACCCGCCCCAAACTGCTTCACCTACTTTGTGTCTCTTTCTGTTCTCAGAGATGCTGGGTGGCATCCTGGTCTCTCAGGGGACCTTGTCTGGCTGGCAGGGGTCCAGTCCTCCTCGGCTTCCTCTGTGAAGCCTCCTGATTTTGCTCCTTGCATTTAGAACAGGCAATGCCTTGTGCCATGGTGGAGGTCTCCTGGCCAGCCAATTCTCCTGCCATCAACTGAGGGATGCACCATGTGAAATCCCACTTCCATAGGCGGGATGGACATACCCTGGTCTCTGTCAAACACGGTGCCTGCCCCACATTCAGTGTCTCTTACAACCTTGGTGTTAAATCTATGACCTCCTCACCACAAAGAGCACAGAAAATGTTTTGAAATGGCAGGGGGAAGGAGTTGCCAGTTCCTGTTCCCGTTTCTCTGGGAACATCCCCGACGCAATAAGGAAAATCTTGTGCACCGGTTGGTGCAGCCCTCAGAGTTCACATGCACCTAACATTCTGCTCTTTTTTTGTTTGCCAGGCAGTTTTGTACAGGTGAATTCAGGTAAGTGGATTATAATGTCCTATAAGTGTCCCACTGGAGAAACAGGGCTGGGTGAGGTAGAAAGGGTTTGTCTTGAACTTTTTCATGTTGTACCACTACAAAAGAAGAGTTACAGAAATCTGCTCTGAGGAAATTGTGAGGGGCTTGGAGACTCACTGAGATGGCAGGTTTCCCTTTTTGAAATGACTTTTTTTGTGCCCAAGTGGCTCTAAAAAGCCCTGTCTGCAAAGCCCACCTGCTCATGCTGCACATTGCAATGGGATCCTGTAAAGATGATGGTATGGATGTTGCAGGGAACAGTCATTTCATGCGCAGAACCCACTAGGCTTCCTTTTGCCTCCAACAGCAGCAGCTGAGAGGCTGCAGCACCTGGTTGTATTTCAAGGCAGCTGCTAATGTATAGGGCAACCCTTTGGGACTCTGAATTCCTGGAAGAGTTTTGTGTTGGGATATCCAGTAAGTTGCAATAATTTTCCTTTTTACTTCCCTACAGGAAAGATGGTGTCCCTATAGGTTATAAAGGAAGCACTTTCCATAGGTAAATCATCTACTGTTGTTTAGACACTAAATAGCAGCCTGAGCCATACGGGGTTTTGTGACCTGCCCTGAGCTATTAGTGGTGTTGGAGACATTTGCGAATCATGGCTAATGTCATTCTGTGGCTTTGGGGGACCTGGGGATGCTGTCAGATGTGTATGCTGGGGTCACTGGCAGGAATCCCCTGTTCCTGGTGTGCCACATCAGAGATATGGCATCTGTCACCTAAGCACTATCCCTGGTCAAAAGCAATGAGTCCTAAATGACCTCATATCAACTACTAATTAATATTTGTTGTAGAATTTAGACTGCAGCATTCATAGACTCTGTTAACTTCTGTTGCACAGCGAGGCAGAACTCCTTTTTAGCTTACACTGAGCTTCTTGAGGCCTTTGGCCACTGAGAACTAAGTGTTGTTTTACTTCTTTAGGGTAATAAAGGATTTCATGATCCAAGGAGGTGACTTCGTAAATGTATGTACTCCTGTATTCTTTTTGTCCTTCTCCTCTATGGTATAACATGCTACTGTTTCCAAGGGTCTGTGCTGATTTGCGGGATCTCTTTTTTGAGGTATCCAGTAGTAGCTGGAGGTGTCCTCATAGCATTGCTGCCATCTTACTGCAACAGACAATAAAGCACTTGAAAACAAATCCGGAGCCTTGGGTGAACACACGTTCTTCCTAAAAGATTTCCTCTCTACAATAGCCTGGCAATACCCTGGAAGCTTTCGAAACTTGCAAACTGTTTTTTGCCCCGTTTTCCTTCCCCCTTCTGTTGTCCTCCTCCAGAGGAAAACCTCTGTTAATTTCAATTTGCATTGTAGATAGACCCTAAGTACAGAGCCCAGTGTCGAATGTAAGAGGTCATTTAAATCAAAACTAACCTTTTGTTACTAAATTGTCTCAAAATAGAAAAGGCTTTGTGCCCACAATGGTGGTCGTGCTCTGACATGGGGATAAGCAGAATATATGGGTAAGGCTGAAGGGCCACGGGATCTCTTTACTGTCCTAGGACCCAGTAAAATTATTTTTGGAAGTGTTTCAAAATATGAGGGAAGCGATAAAGCTTTTTTAATATAAAACTTGGTTGTATGAAAGTCTCTGAGAGAAATGACCACACAGCAGGCGGTTCAGCCACACCAGACTCTGGGGTAGTTGCTAATTGTGACACCGCTCAGATGTCCCAGTGCACTTCATTACTTCCACCGTATCTCAACAAGCTTTACAGATTGCTCCAGTATTTGGAATTTATATGTTATGTTTATTACAAAGCCACTTGGGGAGCAAGCACAGTCACACTGCCTCCTGAGACAGGCTGCAAGTTTCTGTCTCAGAGTCAACAGTTTAGGTAAACAACAGAGAGCAGGAGGAAAACCAACAAGGGGTGGGCAAGTAAAGCAAAAGATGTGGAGCTGCGTGTGGTATATCACTGATATCTTATTGTTCTATTAAGTTTGGCCTAATAAAGATTAGTTATGTTAAGCAGAAAGGCAGTGAAGGGAGACAAGTTGCAGCAAGGCAGAAGAAATGGGTCTGAAGTGACACAGAAAGGGAAGCTCAACACAGAAATGGAATTAACTGTCAGGATAGTAAATTTAGGTGACTGTACCAGAGATACCCATTTGCATGGCTTCTACAGCTTTCCCTGGAGGGTTCCTCACTGCAACCTCTTTAAGGACCCTGTTGAAGGGTCCCTGCTCAGTCCTTTTGTCATCATACAGAAATGTCTCCGAAAGGCTGGACCCAAGGGCAGGGTGGCCTTTCAGCGGTCCCTCAAGTCAATGTGTTTGACGTGAGCCATCTGCCAGGCTTCTGCAGAGTTCTGAACTTGTGGGCTGTCAGAGCCTGCAACCTGTAGCTGTCACAGCCCACGCTGCTTTCATTGTAAGTGTCCTGAGATCTGAGTGCTTGGGCTTGTAGTTAAGCACAAGATGTTTGGACTTAGTAGATAAGTACAGCACAAACTAGAAAATCTTTATTTTAGAAACTGTCCTTGCAGAACAGATAGGTTGCTTTCCTTATTTCCAGAAAATAAGGTATATGAACCATAAACCCACCATAAGCCAACTTTTGCCGTGCAACCACTTCTGCTTTCTTTGTCACACTAGCCCATACTTCTATGTCTTTTCCCTTTTCCCGTCCAAGTCCTGATGGGTCTGTACCAAGCAATCTGTAGCCTCCACTTCACTCTGGGAGGCTTGCACTTAACCTTACCACCCGCGTGGGTTTCTGCCAACATACGAATGACGAACAATGAATTGTGTAGTTAGAAACCAGTTGCTGTTCTTGTTCAGAAATGAAACACTGAATGTGTTCACTGCTGGTGTATATAAATGGCAATACAACATCCATTTTGCCTTTTCCTCTTGCTTGGAGATTTTAAATTTAATTTTTAAATTGAATTGTTCTGTAGCAATTGCTACAGAATGAATGCTGTGGCTGACGGGGTACTTCTCTCATGCAGGGGGATGGCACTGGAGTAGCCAGTATATATAGGGGTCCTTTTGCAGATGAAAACTTCAAGCTGAAACACTCTGCTCCTGGCCTGCTTTCTATGGTGAGTATGAAATAATGACATTACAGAGTAAAAAGCTTTTGGTACTTTCTCTGTGCCCTTTTCCTAAGTGTATACAGTATTTGCTGGACAACAGAATCTCTGCCATTGGGTACAAGGTTTGCTTTGTAACTACTAGTCAAGCAGCTACTTATGGGTTAATATGTTGAGTAACACAATAGTCCTGATCCTGCATCATCCTTTCTTTGTTGCCTGTTGGAGTGCTGGGACAGGCTTGGCTTGATAGCTTTCAGAAGAGCTTAATTCTTACAGTTTTTATACAGTGGTGAACTGGTGGCATTTTCTTCTTTCCTGATACTGTTATCAAACACTGACCTCGGCAAGGATGAAACAGAGAGATTTGGGAAATCCAAAGCCACAGCAGTGTTACCGGCGTATCTTTTAAAACAGCCCTTCCTATTCAACATAGTAGGAGAAACTGCAACCATTGCACATTGTCTGGTAGGAATAGTACCCTGACTTTTGGAATAGAAAGCAAATGGAGCCAGTGCTTCAGTGTTCCTATCCACAACTGCTTCTTCCCCAGATCTTTCAGCTGCTCTGCCCTTAAAACCACTTGCTTAGGACATTTCATCATTTGGGTTAGTTATTCATCCATGTTGAAAACATGGCCCAAAAAGAGGTGTCGTGGCACAGCTAAGCAGCTAGTGTACTGTGGTATGAGAGGAGGGATTCACTCCAGTATTGCCAGCTTTGTGTGGCATGGCTCTGAAATGGTTATACTGAGTCAAACCATGGATCCCAGGAACTGTAGATCCCAGCTGGATCCTTTTGAAGCTGGCTAGCATTAACTAGAAAGCCAAAATGACTCTGTCCTGTGCAGTCCTGCAGCTGCAGAACTTGCCCAGTTCACTCATCAGGACAGAAACTTGCTTTAGTAGCTCCTGCTTGTCAATATTGCAAATGGCCTTCAGTGTTGCAGACATGTTTTCTTAACAGAGTGCAAATGCTCTGGGTTTTGTTCTTGGGTGTGAATAAAATTTCACATCTGCATCCCACTGCTCCTGTGAGCCCTGTGCCAATACAGTTGTTATTTTTCTCATCATAATCATCAGAACACCTTTTTTTATTTTTATTTTTATTCTGAGGAAACCTCCCAAAACCCAGCAATCAGCTGTTTTTTTTTTTTTCTTGCCCTGGTTTCTGGCTTTCAGTTTTCCCCAGGACAATGCTGCAGCCAATAAGTACTTGTCACCAAAAAGTTCAGCCTTTTTTCAGGAGTGTGTTGTAGAGCCTGGACTTCGGCACAGTCTTGTACTGAACGCACCTTTGTAGAAACATAATAAATAGTTGGTGATGTGGCTGTTGTGCATTCTGGTGTGACCAGAGGTGGTGACATGCTACATCCCAGCACAGGGTGCTCTCCTGCAGATGTGTATCTTGTTTCCTTTGGTTTGTCTAGCAATAAGCTAAAAATAAGATGGTCTTGAGCAACAGCTCTTTCTTATGTGTCTGCCTTCAGTTTTGGCCAGTCTGAAATTGTACACTTGTTGTATTTTGCCATTCTCAATCCCCAGGCAAACAGTGGTCCGAGTACCAACGGCTGCCAGTTCTTCATCACGTGCTCCAAGTGTGACTGGTTGGATGGGAAACATGTCGTGTTTGGTGAGTACCTGCAGTAAAAGTTCTGGAGTGCCTGCTCACGGACATCCCTGCAGGGCAGCTGTTAAAATAAATAGTGAGAATCAGAATCTTCTGAACTGGGAGGAACTCAGCGGGACCATCAAGTCCAACTTCTGACCCTGCACAGGACATACCAACAATCCCACCTTGTGCCTGAGAACATTGTCAGAATTCTACTGGAGCTCTGGCAGCCTTGGGGCTGTGACCGTTCCCTGGGGAGCCTGTTCAGTGCCTGACCACCTCTGGGTACGGACTGCTCGTTCTTCCCTCCTCACTTGTGCTATCCGAGGGATCCGTGCAACCCGATACTGTGACGGATCACTGTTGAGATGAATCATTTTTTCACAGGTTAGCTTTAATCCAGATCAGTGTTCAGTGTACTGTATTTGTGCACAAATCCTTGTGCCAGTGCAGAAGGCACAGATGCGTGGAGGGATCCCTTTCTTCTCCACTCTCAGAGAGGGCTGAGCTTTCAGCAGAGTTTTTGGACAGTAATTCTGTGAAATCACATCTGCTAACTTGCATTTACTGCTGGTTGAACTGTAGGAATTCCAGGCCAGCCTTAAGCTCGTGGTCTCAACCCCCAAATTTCTACACACACCACCCCTGTGATGGGAAAAGGCACTTAATCTGTGCTGAATGTGGAGAATGTTTGAAGAGGGATTGTTTCCTTTATGAGTTTAGAGATCAGTAACAAACCCTGAAGTGCACAATAGCTACACACTGCACAGGGCTTTTCAGGAGGGACAAAAATGCATGTACCTGTGATGAGTGGGGGGGAACAAAGGTAAAAAATGGCCATATTGAAGTGGATAAATTTTCTCATTCTAGGTAAAATTGTCGATGGGCTGTTGGTCATGAGAAAAATTGAAGTAAGTTTGAATATTGCTACTTCCCTGTGAATGTCCGCATTGGAAAGTCATGTACAGGATTAAGTAGAGTTGTCCTGTTCTCTCCTGCTGTCTGTTTACAGGATACCAGGGAATACCAGTGTTGATAACTGGCATTATCGGTTGTCATCATTATAATGTAGCAGGAAATCTGTTGAATGTTGTCAGGCTGTCATATGAGTTGGCTTTGGAAATGCTAGGCTCTTGCGGCTCTGATAGTCTTTGAGCGGGGATTGCGTTCTTGGCTTTATTTGCTTTGCATTTGTTCAGGAGGCTGAATTAAAAAGTTGTTCCATCAGCAGCTCAGACAAGAGCGTAAAGCATCTCACTTCTGTGCCATTGCCTGGGATTATGCAGTGGATGCAAAATCATCAGTTCTGCTGATCCATGATCAGCATGTTTAATAAGAAAAATTAAACTAATCTCCTGATGGGCTTCCAGGAGCTGAAGATAAATACAGTCTGGGTGGTGATTGCTGCCAACGTCAGGCCTGGGTGTCATGGCAGGATAATGAGTAGATTTAACAAATAGCAGCAAGTTCTCTGAGACAGCCAGCACTGACTCCATGACACACGTGGGATAATGTGCACAAGGGCCTCTAATCTAGAAAGCAGGGCAAACACAGAGCTGTTGGGTTTTGAGAAAAGGTCACGTGGAAGGAGCTGTACAGCGTGGTATAACGTGCTGGAGGGTTGTGGTGGGCCTGCTTTGGGTATCGGTGCAGTGAGACCAAAGTAAAGAAAATTAGAGATTCAGAGAACAGCTGAGTCCAGCACATCGGGAGGGTCGGAATGAGGGTTGCTTTGCCACTGTCTCTGTCCTTTCTGTATGAATACAAGTTTGTTTTGCTTGTGGCAGCTGCCTTTAGTATCAAAGCCAGAGCAGCCTCAAGTATCTCGTGAGGAGCTCTCCAGTTTTTGCTCTGTTCCTTCCCTCCAGGTCAAAGGACCAGCCTCTGCTATGTGTCCCAAACTTCTGCTCACAGAGAGAATTCACCAGCTTATGGTTGGGCCTGTTGCCAAATGTGTAGTGGTGCTTTTCTGTTCCTCAGAGCTGTGTCTGGAATTCCCTGTTCCCTATCTCTTAGCCAGTCTTCCAGTACCTGTCACTGCCCGAGTTTGCTGTGCTTTTATAAGTTTTAATGTTCTGTATTTGTTTGTCCCCAGAATGTGCCTACGGGTCCCAATAACAAACCCAAGTTGCCAGTTGTGATCTCTCAGTGTGGGGAAATGTGAAGCGATGAAAGAGCAATGTGGTAAGTCTCAGTCTTCACGCACGGTGCCATGAACTCTGGGCTTCTCTGCTTCTTACGTTTCTCTTGGCTTATTTTCATGTTCCTTTGAACCTGCAGAGAGCTGTCGCAGCTCAGCGAAACACCAGAAAGTGCTTCTCTAACAGCATTCATTTTTTGCCTGCTCAAGTCCCTGAACTGGCTTCCCTCCAAGCTGCACAAACACCAGAGGCAGCACAGCAGGGATAAGATTTTGCAGCTGCAGTCGAGGGGAAGATGGGTTTAGTGGGAGCTTTTTCTTGGATTGGGTTAGGCTGCCTTGAAGGCACTCTAGAAAGTGGATGAAAGGGAATTGCAGAGGTAATCCATCTGGCATTACCCAGGTAGTCTAGTTGGTGGGAGGCCTCACTTTGACGTGCAGGTTGGAGAACTCTCCAACAGCTACAAAAAGCAGAGTATCCATGGGTGGGACAGGCAGGGAGAGGAGAAAGGGAGGACTTCAGCCTCCTTGCTCAGCACAGCCGTAGGACCGCCACCATTGAAGGACCAAGGAATTACCATTTTACATAGTCTTACCTTAACTTGAAAAACGTACCACTGTCCTTATCTGAAGGGAGATGTTTCCACTATTTACTGTTATTCAGGCTTCATTTTGGTTAAACTAATAGTCTCAGGCTAACATATAGTATTCTGTTTCCATTTGTCTGCTCACTTTACCGTAAAAACCACAAGTATTTAAACAAATCTGTCTAGATTTCAGTGTGTTGGGCTGTAGCTTTTCAAAAATCTGCTGTATTAGCCTTTTGGTTGCTGATTTTTTTCAAATTTCAGGAGGCAGCTCTGACAAAAACACATACGCACAATTTTTCACCTTCCATGAAATGATATCCAAAGGCAGCTGGAATTGTCCGCAATGTTGCCTCTTTTGTAATAAAGTCTTAGAGATCTGCAGCACTTCAGACTCTTGGGAGCTCTTGCTATTTGATGAAGTGACAACAGGGAATGTAATCATTCTTCCATTCTCCTGGTACTTCTGGTGGCATTTACAGGCATTTGAAAACAGCCTGCTAGCAAGGCTATTCCTTTTCTTGCAGAGCTGTGCTGAAGGGTCCCCTTTAGGGTTGTCCTTAAGCCTAGGCTTATTTATCATTTTAATTTGGAGTATAGGATCTCTGACCAATGTCCAGCTTGAGCCTGGAAGCTTTTCATTCATAGGTACGAGGCTGGTGCCACCTTGCTTATTTCCGAGCCAGGTCTTAGGAACAGCCTTGCTGCACCCTGATGTCTCTCAGGTGCCTGGGGGCGAGAACAGCTTTTGCGATGCAGAGAGCCACATCAGCTACTTGTCAAGATCCTGGGAGAAACAGGCACTGTTGTTTTTAACTTCAGAACTCGATGCAGTTGCCTGGCAGGCAGACCCAGGAGGACTCCTGAGTTCTCTGGATGATGAGAGCTGGTGTGTGCGGCAACTGGCATGCACTTAAAATCGCTGCGTGGCTCCCAGTGTCACTGCATAGCCTGGCTGTTGTAGGATGGGTTGGGAATGGCTGTCCAGCATTTCAGACCTGTTTCTTCTTCCTTTCAGTGTTCCTTTACCGGTGATGACCTGTGCTGGCTCCATGCAATTCCAATTCCAGCTATCTCACCCACTGCCCCAGACTTCGCCACAGGCCAGATCCATGCTCTTGAGGTTCTCCTGAAATTATTTAATAATGGGCATCTCTTTTTTTTTTTTTTTTTTACATTTTGAAATGTAAATAAAGAATGTTTTTAAACATGTGCAGTGCACATCAGTTAACATTTGTGGGAATGGATTCTTCTCCAGGTGAGAAGGGCTGTAGCATCTCAGCAACATGCATCATCCCTGGCTGGTTCAGTCAGGAACATTTACTGCATGGTATTGAGAGAAAGAAAGGTAAAAGGAGCTTGGCAGAGCTGTGCTGCACCAGCTCTTTCACTTGGCAGGTAACTAAGACTGCCTGGCTGGCAGAAAGGTTCTTGGCATCTTGGGAATCTCCAGAACCTTTGTGTGTGCAGCCTTACTGAGGCACGAGGGATTGGTATAGCACAGATTCCATCACCGTGAGTGCTGGGCTCTGAGGAGAGTTCTGATGTAAACAAGTGTCTTTCAGCCTTCCCCCAGCACATGGTAGCACCAGGCCATTGAGCTATTATGTGCCACAGGTGTTGGAGGAGGAGTTCACCCGGGTGCTACAAGGGTGTTGGAGCAGGCCTGTCATCTGGGAAACACAGAATGGTGATGCTATAGGAATGAAATTGGGGCTGCTTGTCCTGTGTGGTGCAGAGAGAGCAGCTGAGGCTGCCTTTCTCCTCCCAGAATGGGGCTGGGAGCTCACCCACCTGGCAGAGGACAAACCAGTACTCTGCACAGGGCTGGCTTCCAGCAGGAGCTTCTCATCCAGCCGTTTAAAGGTAAAGGAGTTAGGACACAGTCTGTTCTGTGACACGCAGGTGTTTCATCCCATGCAGAGAGATCCCATCCCTCCTTGGGCAGCGGGTGTAGGGTGCACACTCTGCCTGAGCTGGGCCTTGCCCAGCACTGACATGCTGGAGGAAGCTCCCACAGGCTTGGCTGTGCTCTTTTCTCTCATGGCTCTTTGAAATCCTGGCAGCAGGCTCTGGCTGTCAGGATTCCTATGTCCTCATTCCTGGGATTGCACAGCAGCTGAGCGCACTCACTTCTCTCCAGCCTAAGGCACGTCACTTTGTACCTGCAGAACATCAGGTGATAAAAGAAGCACAGACACCCCAGTCCTTTCTTCCCCAGCCCCACAAATGCTTTGCAGAGGGCTCTCCTGTGAGAGGAGGGTTGAAGATTCTCAGCAGGCTGGCTGAGGTGCCTCAGGGAGCTACGCCTGCCAGTGCAGTGCTGAGGTTTGCACTTCTGGCGGCTGGTACCCAAATTCACCAATTTTTAATCAAGGAAACCGGTTTATTTCTGGTCCAGGCTTAGCAGCACTTTTTCAGCCTGATGTATTTATATCACTGCCATCAGCTGGTCTCACTTCCTGCATACAGGGGTCACAGAGCTTCCCCAGATAATAATTAAGAGTAGCAAATCCATTACTACCTCTTTGTTGTTCCAATGGCAATTACATCCCATTACATTTCTCTTCAACATGGAACGTGCAGGGTTCCAGCTTTCCAGCTTGTGTGTCTTGTTCCTTACCTGCTGGCTGAAAGTTTTCTCAAAGACCATATTTTGAGTTGAATTCCCCCATGATGATGTCACCCTTGTGTTGTATGTAGCAAATCTTCCTCAGCAAAGCTCCTCTCAGCTCCAGCATCTTCCTCCAGCTGTGCATGCTGCAGCTGGAGATGGTGTTTCTGGTGGCCTGTGCATTTCCCTGAGGGTCTGAGTTGCCTCCGGACCCTGCAGTGTTACACTCCAAAGACACTGTTGGGGCCCACAGTTTCAGCTGTAGGTGCGTGGCCCTGACATCCCCACAGATTTCCTCCCAGAGCTGGAGTTTTCTCCACCATTTTCTCCCTCTCGGGTTGCTGCTATATTCCATAATTCCCGTTCTATTGTAAGATTATTTTTCAGGTGACTCACTAAGCAGCATCCAGTTTTGACATCATTCTTGCTTCTTTATCCAGGTCATCATCTGGGTGCAGATCCTTGTAGGATTGTGTTATTGTTTTCAAGCCCTTCCCTTTGTTAACTGGGTTGAAGATCAGGTGGAAGAGCTCCCAAGAGAGCTGGATGAGACCAGTGTTCCTAATGGATTGATGTGGTGGGTTGACTTTGGCCTCATTGGAGTCCCTCACCTGGCCATGGTGGCATGTGGGGAACTGGGATGGTGAACTGGACAGTGATTTGTGTGCAATGCTGAAAGGGCTGATCCCAAGGGGATACGTGTTGGTTGCAAAAACGGTGTACTGGTAGGCCATCTCCCAGAGACCTTCTGGGTGGTTGCTGATGACCTTTCCCTCCTCTAATGTCAGACGAATGACATAGCCAAGGCAGGGCTAGGAATCTGGCCACCAACCACATTTGTCAGGTGCCTAAGGAAAATTAACTTGTTGGACAAGGACTGGGTTTTCCTCTGGACCTTCCCTCTGAGCAATCCAGCAAGAGATGTTGGGTATTTCCAGGCCGCTGTAAGGCAAAAACATAAGGGTAGGAGGCAAAGAGGAGCTGAGAGGTGGTGGCTGGAGAACGGCTCCAGCAGGGCAAAGGACCCAGCAGTAGTGCTTTCCCGACAGCGTGGGTGGGTAGAAGGGCTCAGGATGAGGAGCTGCCCCCGCCCCTCCGGGAAGGGAAGGATGGGATGCTTAGGGAAAGGCTGATTCCCCGCAGGTCAGCTCAGTGCGGTAGCTGCACGTCCGTACGTGGGTTAGGGAGCTCTGACACGGCTCCAAATCCGTCGTTTCCCGCTGGTAATTAACGCTCCCGGGCCCTTTCTGCCAATCACTGACGGGAGTGGGCGTCCGGGGAGCGCTGGCACCGGAGCCGCCCGCAGCACCGCTCTGCCCTGGGTCTTTCCAGCGAGCGGAAGCGGGGTCGGGGGCGGGACAGACCAGGAGCCGCCGCCACATGGTCGCGCGCACTTCCCCGATCGTGCCCGTTGGGGGCGGGAGCGGCGGCCGGGACGGCCAATCAGGGGCGGGGGCGGGGCCTCCGGGTCGGCCGGTGAGAAAAGCTAGTCTGGCAGCCGCGGGCGGAGCAGCCAATGGGCGCGCGCTCTTGAGGAAAGGCAGGTGTCGCCGCCAATAGATTTTCGGCGGGGGGCGGTAGCGG